>JAIPMN010002180.1:9579-33374 GCA_020650975.1 Apostichopus californicus
CCCCCCCCCCCCCCCCCCCCCCCCCCCCCCCCCCCCCCCCCCCCCCCCCCCCCCCCCCCCCCCCCCCCCCCCCCCCCCCCCCCCCAAGGGAAGGGAGCAAACAAATATTGGAACCAAGAAGTAGACGTCTTACAGTAGCTAGAGTGAGGGCCATCACCCAGTTGGGACAATCTTTCGTATTGTAGTATATTTTACGTTTGTGTCATAATTCACAGCACACATACTGACAGTTTGAGCAGAATGAACATGTCTGGTTTCAATTGGGTAAAGGTTTCGAACTCTCAGTACTTGTGCTTCGAAGCATTATGTGAGAGGACAGTAAAGAGTGGTATTTAGTATTGAAACATTTTCCAAACTGGCTGAGGGTATCCAACTATACATGTAAGAATACTACATCATCTGATCAGAATGACTCAAGGTGATACAAACTGACATAAAATGTAGCTTAAAGTTACCAAAAGATCTAACTTTCCAACAACAACAAAAAGAAGAAAGAAAGATGTACATTGAGTACAAGAAGCCTAATGTTGTGGGCGGAGGTCAATTGTCCTTTGAGTTCCTCAGGGGTCATATTTTGAAAAGCATGTTTTACACAATATTTCAACAAGAACAGATGTCATGTTTAGTATGTTGATTTATCACACTTAGTACAAGAAGCCTGTTGTTGTGGTCAATGGTCATTTCAGGACAGCCTGTGGCCTTTTGAATTTATTGTTTGTCACATACACTGCTTTTCACTTTATTACTAAGATCAAGTCTGTTGTATGCACCCTCACTATACGTTTCGTCAAATTCGTGACGAAAACTGCTCATGTTACATCATCGAAACCACAATGCCTTTTTGAATTCTGTTTTGTTTTGGTTCTTTTCTAGGTTGGCTTTTCAAAATGGAACTGGCTGATGTGTCTTCGTTAGATACTTTGTTGACAGAGAAAGAATATAAGGACTACCTTCATGGGCTTGAATGATTCATCATGCAACTAGACACCGAAAGAGGCCACGGTAGAAGAGAGGTGAAAAGTACTCTGTTGGGGGGTGGGGGTGGGGACAGGGGTTGGGAGGGTGGGAATGTCTTAAGTAAGACTGGCTATAGTTGTGAAACTACATGAAGACAGTTTGATAACATGACAACAAGCTTTCAAATCATAGCACCTGCATGTAATAGTCTATAGAACACAAGGAGAACTTGTTGGTACAGTAAGGGCACCTGGTGAAAGCCTTATTTAGTGACACCGGCAAATTTAGGTAATATTCCGGGGGTTTGGTTTTCATTTGAGTGGCTTCTGTACATTACCCTTAATACAAAGTATACATTGGATTCTCTTGTAAAGAAATAACTACAGAATGTTTTCTTGTTATTAAGAAAGTTATGAATATTTATTCACTAAAAGCGTCATGATAAATGCTAGATTTTATTTTTCTGAACTATTGCAGTAAAGGAAGGAGTTTTTGAAGGTATTATACAGTACATGATCTTTGGAGCAAGATAGAGTGATGTATCATCACATGTGGGTATTTGCTGGTTTTCATATTTTGAGATTAATTTCACTCCCAATATATTTTTTTTTTAGCCAAAAGCTACAAGTTGTTGGAATGAGACATTCGTCGTAATAAATGGTTGCAATTCTTACGTAAGTAATAACACATTAACTAAGTTCAGCTGTCTACAAGATTTCACTGAAACTGCTAAATTGCAATGTTTTGTATGTACTGTAAGCAATGAAGTAGCTCTTCATGCCCAACATGTCGCTGTTAGCTGGTAATTTAGTCATCAACAGTGAACGACCACAACCTCTGTCTGATTCATATGCAAAGTAGGCCAGGTCTAAGTCCTTTTGCTGGTAGAGTTAGTTAAGTTCCGACATCTCTTTTGAGCAATAACAGATTTGTTGTCATAAGTCTGTGTACATGACACAAACAAACAATCCTTGTTTATGCTTTGGTATATTTGAATTGTAGGGAGAAGATTTCATTGCCGATGAGACTGCCTGCTTTCTCTTTTTAAACTGCAAAACCATCATGTAAACTAATGTTCTGTCAGCAGTACAT
Source organism: Apostichopus californicus (assembly GCA_020650975.1). Lineage (NCBI taxonomy): Eukaryota > Metazoa > Echinodermata > Holothuroidea > Aspidochirotida > Stichopodidae > Apostichopus > Apostichopus californicus. The sequence continues at coordinate 11,629 of JAIPMN010002180.1, forward strand.
GATTTAATGCAGGACAGTATGGTCGCCTCTCTCAGCTCTCAAGCTCTCAAGGAGTATTCATTTGTAAGGTAGCATTAGCCTATCCATGCAGTTATCTGCTATTTTTATCACAAAATTTGATGGAAAATTATCAAATCATGTAGTTATGTAGTTTAATGCATAATATGCCATGGGCTGTATAGCTGCTTTAATAATGCAGACAGTACCCATAACAATTTGTCTGTGTTTTGTGATTTAAGTATAATTCTCTAAACATTAAAAAAAAATATTACTATGCAAAATATTAAATGCTGTATTATTCCTTCTTTTATCAAAATTGATAACATTTTTCAAATATAAAGTTCTAATAAATTGACTCACACAAAGTGTACCTCAACATTGGAGAAAAAATAGAAGACCTGTAAACACAGAATGACTTAAGGGACATTTTTTAATTAACACATTTAGAAGCTGGCAACTTAGGATTCTTCCCCCCCCCCTCAAAAAATACTTAAGGAAATAAAAATAAATTAAGATGGAAATTTGAATTTTCACATAACTTGCCAAACTTGTAGAGTGTGCTATGCTTTTCTTCGACTGAGTTTGTGCTTCAAGGTTAGAAACTATGTGGTCACTTATCACTGGTAATTAGCATACAGTATTATATGAAGGAAGTCGCTATAAGCTAGGTTCAAGGCATTCAGTGTAGTATGATAGTCTGTTTCATTATATGACAGTGATTGTGGCAACACATGATTGAGTTGCATTGTTGAATTGAATAGATTACATTTTACAAATTGCAGGAACATTGATGCTGTTGTCTGTTTTGTCTCTGTGCCCATAAATAAGGCTCTAACATTGCTACAAACCGGCTCCTTCCTCGCTGTACACTCTAATGGTGAAAATTGTAAGTGTATTATTTTGTTGTTTCAATACAGATATTTCAAAAAGTTGACTTATCAATATTAAGCTCATGGATGTGTCGTCCTATGAATGATAACTATTTGAGCTTCTTTGTCATATTTGATTGGTTGAGGGGCAGTTACTGTTCCACTGAGTTCTACACTGCTGGCCCTTAGTGACATAAATTAACGTCAGGCTGCAGTCTGTGTAGACTTAATCACAGTCTAGTGAGTAATTACAAATTAGTGAGTAATTAAGAAAGTATGACAGTTGGGAACATTCTGTTACTTACAGTCCACCAGTATCGCAGCTCAGTGTAAAGATGATGGAATTACTAAGTATAAATTCATGGAGCTACAAAGATTTGCAAATGAAAGAGTTATTCCAATTTATATTTTATCATTTGTGGGACATGAAAACTTTTGGTATTGATTGAATGGTTTAATAATAAGATAATTGATTGAATGGTTTAATAATAAGATACAGTTTAGGAACAGACGGTACCTCGGCAGTTTCTGGAACGATCACGTTTTGGGACAGAATTGCTTCGTTATTGTAAGGTAACTCAGTATACTTAACCAGCGGCATGAGTGATCTCTGTTGATGAGGGAGACAATATATCACCCTTTGGCCTTTTATGAACAATAATCTTATTTGCATTTGAATCGTTAAACTGTTCCGTATTGGTCCTATCTGATTGTGTAAATATGTTACCATCAGCTGATTAAAGTGTTGAATTTGCAAGCTGTAAGCTTCAATGAGAAAGTTTTATGATAAGAAAGAGTTCACAAGATAAGAGATCAGAGAAATAACTAGCTTTTCTCTGAAGTGCTTATTTTATGAATTTGAAAATGACAATATTTGACCTGAAGTCTGGAATGGTGTATTATAGTGTGATCATTTATAGCGATTTCGATGGTGGGGTAGAGTAGGAGGTGGGCATATTTCAAAATTATCCTCGATTGAAGTAATTAAAGTAGGGGAATAAAACTTTATGGACGGGTGACCATAGGTGTATTAAGGATTTTATAAAGGAGGGTTGTAGCCCTGGGGCTATGAAAACCGACTCCCATGTGTGTGTGGGGGGGGGGGGGGTGGGGGGAATCTGTGTCTTCCAGAAAACAAGATTTAGACATCAAATGGTGCATTATGACACAATAGACTATAGTTTATAAATTAGGTCTAAATTCCAGTTTGTGCTAATAAATACTCTTGAATTTTTGTGTGTGGTTGAAAAGGGGAGTGTTCACATGGGGTAGTGGTCTAACTCTTCCCCTACCTGAATTTAGAAAATCCCAGACTGAGACCCCCCCAACACTTTGCCCAATGCCACTGGGCGTGATCAATTGCTGCCTTAGTTTGAATAATGCTTGTAGGTTTGGCGGTCCAATTTTTTCAATGGGAGCAAAAAAGGATGTTTTTTGAAAATCAACCACCAAGTTGATGAGTTAACCTTGTAATTAGGTCATTTGTGTAATTTCGTTCAGTCCAATCATTTCATTATTATATGCCCGTTTCCACCATTCTGCAGTCATCTTTAATTCCAAATTTGTGACGCTGCCCCTCCACTTTATTTCATTTCTATGAGTAAAACATGTGCTACCTCATTTTTTGGTACACGCATAATTAAATAGCTTTTTGGTTGTCATTATTGAAACATAACAATGTCTTAGATGGGTGACGAACAAATGGATGGTTTTGAAGTTTATTAATAATTCACAAAGCAATATTTAGGAATCGCCACCAACTGACTCGACTGCCGGATAGCTCAGTTGGTAAATTACAGGGCTTGCAATCCTGTGGTCACCAGTTTTTCTAATTAGCCCAAAAAATGTTTACAGAATTTTATTTTTGTAATCTCCCTCTGAGTTTCCTATTAAGAAAAGGAGAACTTGCCAGGATTAAAGTATTCAAAATGATAATGTGTCAACTTTAGTAATGTTTCAGTCTTAAAAAGTAGAAGAATTTGGTATTATGTGAGGATGCTTTTCATTTGTTTATCTCTGTGAATCTTGCCGGAACTGTCAGTGAGAGTAATATATTAACCATATATAGTATTTTAAAAGTGACTGTATAAGATCTGTCATGAACACTACCATGTATATGTACCGAACTAAATGCAATATCAATGTTTTGGCAGTACTTAGTACTTATTTGACATCAAATTAGAAAGATTATATCATACAATGGTAGGCTGTGAATGATTTACAATACCTACAAAAAGTTTTAGATGGAGAGATACTATGGAAATTTCTGCCTCACCAAATCCCAATACAATCCATCTCCCTTTATGAATAGACACTTTATTGATTTGAACTTAATAATAATAATAGAACATAATTTTGTGATCAACGGCTGAGTTTGAAATTAAATGAAAGGCCTAGTCATGAGTGAAAGGGCAATTATCATTATAGAAGCTCATTGTTCATATGAGGCCACCATTAGTAAACATATCATTTGTCAAAATACTGGATTGCAAATTTTGAAAGTATTTTGTCTCATTTTTCATCGCCAAGAAAATGAGCAAGTTTTCACATTTACCACTGACCTGTAGTATTACTATTAAGTCATCAAAATGGCACACGTTTTAGTTCCAATTTATCCTTTTTTTGAGCTCCTTTTAATGTCACAGGGGAAATAACCTCCAAAAACCATCATTATTTTTGTAAAAACCTACTGTAATGTTAACAGTCATGAAAGAATGTCAGAGAGCCAGCAATGCTGACCATCCTTGTTTACTTTTCTTCTTCCTGTTTTATAGGAAGTTATCGAAATAAATGTAACAGTCACCTAACCCATGTCACATTTAATGTTGTGAGCAAAGCATCATACAGAACAATGAGATATCTGCTTACAAGAGTCTTTTTATTTGTGTCAAAGAAAAGACAATCGTTTTCTCTTCTTGAAGTGACAATAAAAGAGTGAAAACAAAATAAATTGTCTTACTTTTTGTGTGATGTTTCGAGACTTGAACCCCAACCGTACGCATATTTCTGACTGGAGCGTGGATGCAATTTTCACACTCTTTGCAGCTAACTCGAGGGTAATTTTAAAGAAGATATCATGGTTCCAAACAAAAGCATTGCAATCATGCCAAGTGTTTGCCTGTTGACCACCAAGCAATCCCTAAGGAAATTGACAATTTATGTTGTTACATGTCTTAAAGGGAGTTAAGACTCGCGCACAAAGAAATGTCTGATGCCGGTAATCTGACCGAGTTTCGAATGGGGTGTAACAGAAGTGTTAGACACCACCATCGATTCCAGAAAATACACACACAGCTTGCTACCGTTGATAATTAGACACTAGTGTACAGTCAATACATACAGCAACGGTCAATACCCACAACACAGTGTACATAGCAGTGATGGACATCTCAGGTCTAGATAAAAGATAACAAGGTATCACGTTTCATTACTGTCTGCATTTTGTACCGACAAGAAGAAAACTTCACTTGCAGGCAACGGAAAGTTAACTTTTTCAGAGCGCGGCACGCGGTTTGGGCCGAGCCTTCAAAAGAAATACTGCATGAAATTGTATGATGTATCTTGTTATTTCCTAGCAATGTGACCAATATTCATAGCACTTAGTTTAACATGCGATTATAGTACTTGATACCTTGTGATTGAGAAAGTTTAAGGTAAGAAATTTGACAAATATATGCACTGAAAATATGTTACAATTTTATTGAAGGCTTTTGCAATTGAAAGAGTGACTTGAAATTTATACAGTCGTGAAGATCTGAACTAACAACAGTTTATTGGTGGGAAGCACATCTGCAGTTGTGCCTAGACACTAGTGCTCTGGCTTAGAATAAAAGATAGGCTTATGCAAATAAATGACAGATAACAAAAGCTATTATCTCACACAGTAAACAGCAAGACCCATTAACCTACTGTCAGACTCTTATGATAAGCACATACACGTGTGTACATCTTTACATCATTGTCAAAATGGTTATCAAAACTGCCTTTACAGTATCCCATGTCTGATTCCTTAAATGTGATCATTCACTTTGTAATCTGAAGCAGCCAGTCGATGGCTCAAAGAGAATCCCATGAAATTGTGACCTTTGTGCACTCATTACCACCATATCCCAGGATTAATTACTGATTATAGTGTGCAATTTCATTATATGAATGCAAGAAATTAAACAGTGACATTAATTCTCCCTAACATTAGTTATCATATAGTTTAAATCAGTTGATGATATATATAGACTAATCACTCGATTGTGACAACAAGCTTAACTAGCGTTTTACATCAGAATTATGCTAAGGGAACAATGCATTCATATATACACACATGTATGCATGCACAGTTACTCAAACACATACATACATACATCCATATGCTCATATATACTTTCTAAAAGTGTTGTTAAGGTCTGTAGTGAAGTTTGTGTTAACACGAGACAGACACCTTGAGGTATTAGATACTGGTAGGGACACAAACTATAAAGCAAGCTTTGTATTGTGTATCCATGTACTTGCATGTAGGCAGGCATAAACTTGTAACCAGAGTGGTCATCCATATATAGTCAAAATATGCTGACTAAATGCTAGCTGCATCATATCTGCATTTTATGTGCTACAGTCAGTACAATTATTGACAAATAGCAACAAGATAGGATTCCAGAGGATATAAATCAGCTACTTCAGTTCACCAACATTACATCACATATGATAACATTCAAGTTAGGTTAAACCTCAAAGTTTTGCAAATGTAATGGCAAAAAAAAAAAGGAAATATGTTGCAACAAGTGGTTCCGATGTCTAAACATATTCATACGTAGTGTGATAAGCCATACATGAAAATATTCATAAACTTGTGAATGCCACAACCAAGAGGATTATCTATTGACTAATACAGCAACATATAAAGGCAGGTACCAGGAATCAGTTATCATCTTGACAAAGTCTATTTAGTGACAAAGTATCATAACATTTTGTGCGCAAATCATGGTCCCAAAAATATTCAGTCCAAACAAACTGACTCAAAAATATATCTCCCCCCAAAAACTGAATCCCAAGGAATGTGGGTTCAAATGGTCCCAAACCTATTGGACCCCACAAATTCAGGCTCAAAGAATGTAGACCTAATTGTTGTTGCAAAGAACATGTACATACTATTTAGTACTACACCACCATATGAAGTAGAAACTAAATTGGACGTACGGTTGCAGAGATATTAACAATAAAAAAATTAAGGTAAGCCCCGATCACTCATTAATAATCATGAGATGGGAATCTATACCCATAGGACACATCTACTCAGCAAAGGGCATCTATCTACCTAATATGACACTGATTCACCTTGTGTTTGTTGAGATATATATATCGTGTTTCCAAGCCGTTTTCAACGATTAAGCCCCACCCACTCATGAATATTAACGAGAGTAAAAATTTTTGTTGCAAAGAACATGTACATACTATGTACTTCCATCACCATACCAAGTATGAACGAAATCAGACATACGGTTGAAGAGGAATTGACATTTTAAGAATTTTAGTTTAAACCCCACCCTCATTACTATGCATGATAGCCCCACCACAAACAATAGGGCTAACCTACTGACCCTGACCATGTTTGACATCAATCACATATTTCCATCTTGATATACCGTGTTTACTAGCTAGGGCGTCACATACACACACACAAACACCAACTTGATTGCATAAGTTCCGAAGGATGCAAAGCAACGGAACCAAAAAAGGACATTTTACACTAAATCCATGGGATGTTTAAGGCAGGGGTTCCCTAATTGGGGTGCATGAACCCCCAGGTGTGCGTGAGACCATCCCAGGGGGTTCGTGAGACGTTTCTAAAAGTCAAAACTAGATTACTTTTTGTTGAACTAAAATCTGATATATCATATAATTTAGTAATGTACAAAAGTCGTACCTATCGACAAACTCTTTTCACGTTCCATACTGTTACGTGACCATTCTCAGACTTAATGTGGAGAACAGATCACGTGACATAAAAAGGAGAACACGAGGATGAAAGTAAGTTTAAAGCATATGTTGCCATAGTAGTACCATATCATGCATGTGATAAATAACTGAATTGTGAATCGATGCGTGATACAATTCGTGATCTGATCTTGAAGTTTCCAAATATATATTTGTTCATCTCTTTTTATTTTTTCATTACAATATTACACTATGAACTTGATCTTTTACGAAGCACTGTTATGCTTATTATAGTATAATAATGACTCAGATCGTGTCTCGAAAAGTTGGGGCTTCGTGGACAACTCTGACATCTACAGGGGGTTCGTGGGTGGGGGGATAAAGTGATGGAAACCCTGGTTTAAATTATTAGACTAAATTGTTGAAACTTTGCCAATGGCACGCTCCAGCATCTCAATAGAGAACGCCGTCATACTGGTCTTAATGCACGACATCTGTACTGTTTATACATACAGTAGCTCTCAATCAAAGTAAGAATGTTGCATCAGAGCACTCACAAGAATGTGAACTGGTCAGATAAACTTGCATACAGACTCACTGGTTGAATGACTAGTTCAAAGTTCCACTTTTACAGTTTGGCTGAATGAAAAGGGTGCCTTAGAAAACACAAGTTCAGGTGCTTAAAACAGACATGGCAAAGTCTCTATGTGCTTCACTAAAATGTCTGCACTAATGTATCTTGAATACACATTACAATCTTCCCTGCCTTATACCACCAAGTCTCCTGTTTATGGCCAAAACCAGGCTGCAAGATCGAATATCTACCTGAGTTGGTAATGCTAGCAATACTCTGCACAAATTCATGATTAAGCACACAGTGTACTATTTCATTGGTCAAGCCAAAATTTGGCTTCACACAGGAAAGTAGTGCTGGCCATTAGATCACTTGTGTTTACAATCATACGGTGGCTGGTCAATTAATTAGGAGCCCTCAAGGATGCATCCTAATGGCAGTACTTGGGATAGTTATGCTTTCAAGTAACAAATTATTAATGCTGGAGTGAATTTGAAGAGGACTGTTTTTCTATAGGCAGGCTTGACCATCATGCAGTACCAGTGTACCAATAACTTTAACATGTACCTTATATATGATTGAACAATAATTGTGAAATAATTGTAGGAGAGACTTGTGGAATGGGTGTGTGGGGGGATGGGGGTGATGGGGGGGGTGATGGCAGAGAGAAGGGGGAAGAGTGGAGGGAATGGGTACTGAATGACGTAATTCATCACTTAATATTTATGACAATGTTTCCCTATATATACTCCACGTTAGAACAGAAGTAAACTGAAGAACCTGCTATATTTTTGTCTCTCTTTTTAACTTGCCATTCTTGCCAAAGATGAAATTTACAAATTAATTCTGTTATAGTTTTTTTCCTTTGGCTCTATTATGTTGGTGCTGCTACCAGTCCTGCGGCACCATGTCCAAGCTGTTGACCTCCGACTGTGCTCTCCAGGGGTTTGAAACCAAGCTCTTCTGTTGGTACACCAAAAGCTTGCAATTTTGCTTCGTATGTCCTTAGTAGGTCATTATGGGCCTGTAAAAGGAGATTGGACAACAGTTCAAGTATGGATGTAATTTGCTTGTGACAGACACTTATATTGTTACCATTTGTTCAGATTTAGTTAAAAAAATGTCTGGATTGGTTGGTAGTTCCAATAAAGTTGAAATAAATACAGTGGTAGAAAATTTCTCTCTTGATGCTGATTCTAGTTGGCTATTCACTTTAATATCCATGGACACAGAACATTAAATTTCTTTACCCATTCTGATCTTAAATGAACATCTCCTATCATGATAACATCGTGTTAGTTGCACATTTCTGTGAGAGTTAGCAACTTCCATAGGACTAATCCTTAGACTGTTTCAAATTGTCGGTATATTGTTATTGTGTATTGTCAGGTTATTGATATTGTGTATTGTCGGTGTATTTGTATTTGTATTGCATATTGTCAGTGTATTGTTATTGTGTATTGTCAGTCTATTGTTATTATGTATTGTCAGTTTATTGTTAGTATGTATTGTCAGTGTATTGTTATTGTGTATTGTCAGTGTATTTGTATTGCATATTGTTGGTATATTGTTATTGTGTATTGTCAGTTTATTGTTATGTGTTGTCAGTGTATTGTTATTGTGTATTGTTATTGTGTATTGTTATTGTGTATTGTCAGGTTATTGTGTATTGCCAGTGCATTGTTATTATGTATTGTCAGTTTATTGTTAGTATGTATTGTCAGTGTATTGTTATTGTGTATTGTCAGTGTATTTGTATTGTGTATTGTCAGTGTATTGTTATTGTGTATAGTCAGTTTATTGTTATTATGTATTGTCAGTGTGTATTGTCAGTGTATTTGCATTGTGTATTGTCAGTGTATTTTTATTGTGTATTGTCAGTGTTTAGTCGGTGTATTGATAAAAGCAGTATTCTGGTGCTCTCCTCAGGCTATGACTATGGTAAGTGGTGCTGGAGCAGTCAAAGCCTACCATGTTTTGTTATGAAGCGGTTGTAAATGGTCTTAACATGAATTTATCAAGGAATATCCAGGCTCTCAATAAAATATGTTATATCAGTATTTATACATTTTACCTAGTACTGACGTAGATATATGTTACTTTGGGTTTATTTTGTAAAACTATACTTCTATGCAATGGACCTGATTATGAAGCTAGTTGGCGCTGAATACTACATTAAACAATATAAACAAACAGTTCACTTTTTACCTTACAAACTCTGGCCAGTTCATACTGTAGATCTTTGATGGCACTGTTCTTAGAATCCAACACATCCTGTAGAAAAAAAAAAGCAAATTGAAATTAAGGTAACTATTAAGTAGGTAGTAAAATTATTATTGTCATTGTGACATCAATTGAAAGTAAAAAGTTACGTTGGATAATCTCTCAACAAAAGAAGAAAAAAAGATCCTACAAGTGCTTAAACTTTCTTCTGTGTTGAAATTTGAGATCTCTGTTACTGTCGTAGCAGATACAACGGAGCATATTTCAGCTCCTCCAGCCACTGAGGTTTAAAAAAATTACTGTAATGGTGGAAAAAGAGTTAGAAGTTGAACATCCCTTGCTTAGTTTTGTGAAAGCGATAACCCTGAAAAGTCTCATCACAAAATGGACTCCTAAATTCTTGAATGGGCATAGCGTGAAGTGTTTGTACCAGACACTAACCTCAAGTTTTCGAGTAACAACAGTAAGTGCGGTCGGATCTAGGTTAGAGGCGGACAGCACTTCGTTCAGTTGAGCGTCTTTCTTCTCCAAGGTGTCTGCAAGAGCGCCTAACTTCTTCTCCAAGAGCAGATTTTTAAATCCACTCTTCTGTTGAACCTCATGGATAGCTTTGATGAATTTAGCATAGAGATCATCTCTCTCCTTTTGGAGCTAGATATGAAAGGCAAAAAATGATTTTGATGGATTTTTGTGATTTAATGCTGATAGCATACATATACAAAACATTCAAAGGGATACATCTGTGTGAATCATGCAAAAATCTTTGAACAATGAAAAAAACTATTTTCTATAACCTTGGCAAAATGAAACATCTTTGCCTCGATTATATATGACTATAAGATGACTTAGTTACAGTGATGAAATTTATAATACATATCTACTCTTTCCTCTTTTGTGGCTATTTCCAAAAAGGAAAATAAAACAAGGTTGCACAGAATTTTTTTATCAATCATGCACAAGACAAAGGATATTTCTCTTATATAAATTAAAATATGGTATAAAAGTTGGTTAAAACTGAGTATTTTCTAAGGACATTGAGAAATGAAAATCTCTTTATAAGCTTAAGAGCCATTTACATATATGTATTATTATTACTCTCGGTTGATGTTTAGCTGAAATTTTAATCTGTTAACATGCATGAAAGACAGTCACCTGGGGGAGGTGGAGTGGGGCTACAGCCCTTGGGAGAGAAATGGTAAAGTAATAATAATAATAATAAACAGTTCTTATATAGCGCAACTTAAAATAAAGTCTTGTCGCGCTGTACAAAAGAAAGTGAAAGATATGTACACAATATACAATAAGTATAAGTACAAAATAATATTCTCCTTTGCATAATGTATCCTTAAGAATGAATGAAGACTTCAGACACGGAGTCTGCTGACATTATTGTCTCCAGGGACCTACCTGACTCTCTGCAGCCCTGGGAGTTAATTAAACTGTTGTGATCAATTGTTACTTCAGATTTTATCCTTATAATACAGATAAGCAGCTGCACTGTTTCTCTGGTACAAATCTGCTATTTTAAGGTACTAGGAACCAAACATAAGTTAAACTTGAGAGTCACCTGTTCAAATCTTTGCTCCAAGACTTCATGTTCCCATCCCAGATCTTTATGTTCTTTGTCCATGACCTTTAACCTAGCTTTAGCATTCTGTAGAAAGTAGAAAAAGAAAGAAAAAAAAAGAAAAAAATAAATAAGGAGGGGTCACAATATGGAGTGAAGTTCATTAAGAAATTTTTCAAATAAGTGTAGAATGCTACCCAGTGGTGAAATGGTCTCGAAATGTACAGGACACACTTTGAACTGTTCGTTACATTTTAAGAATGTCTGCGAAGAAAAAGATAAATCAAAAAGGCCAAATGTGAATAACCTGAGGGTTTGGTGTTGTCACCTGATAGACAGGATTATCTCCTTTTTTTCTAAATTTAAAAATGTTTACAGACAAAAACAAAACAAAAAAGAGCAAAAACACGGAAGATGCAAAAACACAGATGTGAGGGCCATGCTAACTGCTAAAAGAGATATGAACCAGCCTGGAAACAGACAGCCACAAGTTCCAAAATTAATATTACATTCTTACACACGTTTTGAAATTTCAACAACATTATTTTCCATGGTCTCCATATTTATGTGACAATCATTGTTTCTAGAAATGGAATCTTAACCCGAGTTTGTCCATTTTTGCAGTATTATATTATGTTATCTAGAAACAAGATAGACTTAAAGGCATTGAAGACTCGCCCCAAACCCTGTGCGGCCAACTGAAAAAGTTAACTTTCTGTTGCTTGCAAGTGACGTTTTGTTTGTGTCGCTACAAAATGCAGACAGTAATGAAACGTGATACCTTAATTGTTATCTTTAGCTGGACCTGAGATGTCCATCGCTGTATCGTTTGTTTACTGTGCTGTGGGTATTGACCGCAGCTGTATGTATTGACTGTACACTAGTGTCTAATTACCGACGGTAGCAAGCTGTGTGTGTTAAGTTTCTGGGATCGATGGTGGTGTTTAACACTTCTGTTACACCTCATTCGAAACTAGGTCAAATTACAGGCATTAGACGTTTCTTTTTGCGAGAGTCTTCACACCCTTTAACACACAGAAATTACATGCTAATGGTATGCGACATAATTATCCCTGTCTCAGTAAGGTTACTTACAGCCAGGGAAGCTTTGTCCTTCTCGTAGTTTGCCAGCTGTCTTGATAATTCCGAGACTTCTTCCCTGGCCTTTTCGAGAGGATCTTTGAGTCTTCTGTTCTCTGTTTGGATTTCGTTCATCTGTTTCTCCATTCTTTCTTCCTTCTTCTTCATTTCTTCGACTTGTTCCTGTTAGAAAATAAACAGCTACAGAAATTATCACCATATACCCTTTCTTTCTTTCCCATTTCTTCTGCTAATTTAAAGATTGAGGAACAGACTTTTGAACAAACATGTGTCCATATCTATAATTTTGGGAGTGGACTCAAACGATTTCCAAAATTTACAGATTTCTCTCCACCTAACGAACGAGTGGGCAGGTGGTAATCAATACAGCCTTTAAGATAGTCACTACTTTATATAATTATAAAACATTCATGCAAGTATTTTAGTAGCAAATAATCGGATTGAAGGATTTCCCAATCATGTCCGGTCTGCAACTCCTTTCAACTTTCTAAAATAGAAACTGTGAAAGAGACTTATCCTCAGGAGAGTTAAATTTTAAGCCAAGCTGCAATTGGGGAGTCAACGATGTTACTGTGAGCACAAACAAATTTGATTGGCCTTGGAAACAAAGTAAATTTAGTGTTCAACTCTAGGTAGTGGTCTCACGTATGTATACGATGGGTACAGAATATTGCAGCTGCTCAATGATACATGAACTGAAGGTTACCTTATCAAACAGTTATCAAATTCATTTTAAATTCCATGAGTTGTATGAGTACATGGTGATGTGAAAGCTGCCTCTTGTCAGTGAATGAAGCTGCTAGAGTACACTGGCAAGCTGGGGAAATGTTCAGAATTCTGCAAGTGTTCTTTAAAGAAAGTTAAATCATCTGCACTTCATTGGACAATATCCAGTGATTGATTGATTGATTTATCTGGTGCGCACAGAAAAACGTATCTCAATTAGTGACAGTGCTATTACACAAATGAAGAGATACGCAGAAAACTTACAACTATCTTGTAAAACGCAAATATTCAACACCTAAGGATAGCTATGAAAACTGGAAGATCTTCCCTGCAAACATCATCTATCAATGAAGCTTGAAGGAGAAAATAACAAACCTTAAGAGAGTTTTTTAGAGCCAGGTTGTTCACAGTGATATCATTGTAATAGTCTTTGATGTCACTTGATGGAGAAAATATCCAACCTTAAGAGAGTTTATTAGAGCCAGGTTGTTGAGGGAGAAAATAACAAACCTTAAGGGAGTTTATGAGAGCCAGGTTGTTCACAGTGATATCATTGTAATAGTTTTTGATGTCACTTGAGGGAGAAAATATCCAACCTTAAGAGAGTTTATTAGAGCCAGGTTGTTGAGGGAGAAAATAACAAACCTTAAGGGAGTTTATTAGAGCCAGGTTGTTCACAGTGATATCATTGTAATAGTTTTTATGTCATTTGAAGGAGAAAATAACAAACCTTAAGAGAGTTTATTAGAGCCAGGTAGTTCACAGAGATATCATGGTTACAGTTTTATTGTCATTTGAAGGAGAAAATAACAAACCTTAAGAGAGTTTATGAGAGCCAGGTTGTTCAAGGTGATATCATTGTAATAGTTTTTGATGTCACTGAATGCTTTTTCGTGATTTCTCATCAAGGTGTTTATTTGACTGTTCTTTCGCTCCTCAATTTCGTGGATTTCTGTTTTTCTCCTCAGCTCCAGCTCTTCCCGTAACTGTCTCATCTTTTTCTCGTATTTGGCCTCAATTTCTAAAACAATGTGAGGAGATTTGAAATTTGACAATGAATTTGACTACACATAAGAATCGCCATCAGTCCAGTGGCAAATAGTCAATGTAATCCATACTCTCACAATGTACAATCATATCTACGGAAATTGGCTATGCAAAGTGGTCAACTGTATTTTGCCAAATTTTCATACAATGATTTCATGGCTAGAAATATAATCATCAAAACTAATCACTAGAAACAACTTGTAAATTGGAAAAAACAAAAATAACCTCAAGGAGAGATAAATATTTTCTAAAATAACTTCTGCAATCATGCCAGCTCAAAGGAAAAGTTACATCATTCATGTTCTGCAATAAACTGTATCATGAGATATAAATGATGTGATGTCAAATTATTATTTGGTATACACATCAACAAGGTTAGCACTGACTCAGTAGTGCAAATGATAGCCATTTCAGCTATACTGAAAACAATGGTGATTTCATTTCGACTTTTGATGAGTGAGAAACACACATGACAACAAAAATAACTTAAAGCACTCATATGAATTTGTGATATAACTTATTTCCGTCACCAAGTGTACAGGGATTGACAAAAAGAAATAAAATCAAGCTCTCCTCACCTTTTGCTTCTCTCTCATAATCTGACCTCAAAGTAGTCACCAACTCATCATATTTCTAATATAAGTAAAAAAACAAAACAAAATAGAACAAGTCGTTACTTCTCTAAAATTTTCTCTGTAAGGAAGGAAGATTTAATGGCTGCATATCAACAAACATGAAGGCTGGCTTAATTTTCTATTGTAAACTTAATGACACACCATTTGCATCTAGTCCAGACCTTATTGCTTATAAATTACTTTGTTAATTGATACAAAATGTTCTTTACCTTCATCTAAACAAAAGGAGCGCCAACAATGCAGACGAAGCCCATTTTTTCTTAGCTAATTAATCTGTATTGCATATTATAACAAACTTATGGTGCCTACAGTCAGTAAGCTACATAAATCTAGAAAAGATACAGCAGAGGTTCTTCAATATACCTGGTGTAACAGTGACAACAAGGGGTGGGATGGTGGGAGGGGGTATGTTGGGGGGTTGGTTGGATATAGGTAGGTCTCATGTCAGATGTGTGCTTACTGCTGACAAATAATCGATACAGAAATTATCACGATCATTATTTAATAAGGAAACAGTTGTAAATAAATGGGATGCAAGTACCTCAGGTTGCTGCATCATGCCATGATAATTAAAAACAATACAATAAACTTTACCATTTTTAGATTCTTCACCACATCTTCATGTGAGAGTTCAAGATCTTTTAGAGACACCTTTAAGCCCCTCTTGTCTTTCCTCAGGTCGGTCTCTTGACCCCGATGCTCATCTTGTGCCAACTTCAAGGCAACCGAGCTCTCTGCTTTCAGTTCAGATATATTGTTCTGGTGTTCATAGAGCAAATGTTTCACCTTCTGCTTGTAAACCTGCAAAAAGAAAATCATGAAATGGGAATGTCACTCATCTAGGTAAGTTTGTGTTAGGTATGGCAGAGCAACATTATGAAACTCACCAAAACTAAAAGTATGTAACAATTCCGAAAGCGCAACGCTTTCCTGTCAATTCACACACTTTTATGACCCCGTGTCACTAATCTGTGACCGAGGGTCACATATCTGCAGCTTGAGTGTGATGTTCCATCACACAATACGCAAGTCACTTTCATTTTCAACAGCTAGCACTATCAACAAAAAGGGTCTGAACAATTTACGTCTAGAAATGAGAGGTAAGGAATTTGACAAGGCAAAAGTCAATGGGAAATTATAGACAGACTGGAAAAACTCATTCCAGTCCCAAAATTGCCTTAATTTTGTCCTATTATGTTTTTTTTTTAAATTTCCCAGTCTTCCTTACCTTAGGACTGGACAGATGAATTGGTAGACCGCAGGGTTTTTACTCCAGAGGTCACCGGTTCTAGCCAAAACTTCTTACCAAATTCAAGACAACTTTAAAAGATGAGGTTAAGTGTTTAATACCTTGATTTCCACTTGATGTCTCTCTTCTGCATCCTCCATTTCTCTGTCTTTGTTTCTCATCTCAGCTTTACCTTCCTCCATCTGTCGTTTTGAGATCTCCCAGAATGTGTTCACTTTATCTCTCTCCAATTGGAAAAAGTTCCTCTCTTCTCTTTCACGATCCAACTCTTCCCTCAGTCGAACAATGTGTTCTTCCAACTGAGGAGAACGAAACATGATCAACGAAATAAAAAATAGAAAGTTATATAACAGAAAAGAGAAGCGTTAGTAGCACTGTATTTCAACTTCAATGCAAGGACAAAGCCTTGGTAGCCAATGTTATACAAACAGCGTTTTATGATTTGCTTCGAATTTTGGGAAATGCTGTGATCATGTCTCTTCCTGTAGGTTAAAGTAATTGCTCAGAAATGCTACACTTTATTAACAGCACATAATCAGATTATATGTAGACTCTGTATGCAGATTAGGGGTATATTTTACTTTGGGATATAATTTACTTTGTACAGTAGGTAGGGGTATAATTTACATTTGTTTTAATAAGTTTAATATACATAATCTGACTTCATGAATGAATTTAGCATATAATTAATTCCTTTATGTCACTTTAAACAGCTGTTTACATTCGCTCACCAATTTCCATTAACCTTAATATACCTACAGGGTTTGGTTCAAAACTTAAAAACTCCACTCTATTTTACCAAAATGAATATAAATCATGGTTTGTGCGACTGTGCATGTTACTGTACCTTACAGTGACATGCATGTCATACCGTAGAATTTGCAAAAAAATATCCTGAAAGTTTAGATTCCTTGTGCAGTGTGGATGAACTTCAAACAATTAACTGATTTCCCTATATGTAATAATGTGGCCTATAAGAAGAATGTACATGAAACACCTATCGGGCACATTGCGTTACTTCATGGACACAACAGTGCATATAATTTTACAAAACAGTTTTTTCAAAATTCTTGAAACCTGCATTCACTTTATAAGAAATATGAAGAACTGTATACTAAAATAATTCAGGTCAAAATGAGCGTTACTCAAAACATTCACCATTCTGTAATTTCACTTTGGCAGTCTCATTTTTCTCCAATCTTGAGATTATTGACTACAGTATATTAAACAGTATTCTGTTACATGTATATATACAGCATATCCATGTGTGGACTACTCTACCTGTTCCTTTGTCATTTCCTCTGTAGAGATGCCATCGATCACAGTAGGCGTCTTCGACTTAGCTGACTTCCCTTTCTTCTTCCCTTTCTTTCCCTTCCCACTTTTCTTTGGTGGCTGTGAATGATATTTGGAATTTGATAAGAGGCAATTGTAGAGTGTCTTACTTGCCTCTGAAAGAACTGTATTGCTAACAGGGAATGGCACTGGCAGCAAAAAGCTCATCATAGTTTCACTTATTATATCTCAACCTTGTTAAGAACTGGTAATGATATCATTAACAAAACAGAAAAAAAATGAAAAGAGATAGAAAAAAGCCAACATATATAATACATAGATGTGTGATCTCCTGTGAATTAGAACCCACAAGAGGGACCAAAAAATTCCTATTGAATATTGTACAAAGAAATGCTCGTACTTACTGTAATGCAATGCTTCACACAGATTTGGAAGAAATTGCACATTTAAAAAGTTGCCCCTCAACCTATCAAGTATTGACCCATTTTGCATCGATCGTAAACTCTGGCAAAATCAATTCCCAAATCCAGTGTACTGTAGCATGATTGAGAATATTGGCCTTTCTATATTACAAATACAGTAACATCCTTCAAGGAAGTTATCCTCAAGTTCTAGTAACATGTTTTTGAACTACCCAATACACTCCTTGTGTTTAGAAACACTGGGTTTCCAAGTCTGAGCAACAAAACCTACAGTAGATTAAGTCTAGCAATTTCTAAGCCTAAGAAGAGTATCTTACTTATCATTATACGTATTCTCCTCATCATTCCTAGGTCTAAAGACTTTAAACACTCCCTTACTCCCTCAATATACTGTTCAACACACATGACTGATACACTCTTGATTAGCTCCCATTAGATCCCTACAAGAGATCTTCTGTGTGCCTTCACAATTACTTAACTCAGTTATTACAGCAAAGCGTATAACGTAAAAGAGCTTGTTTCTTGTTATGGGTAAGTTAATGTAATGGGAAATCTGGAATATTGCATTCCTGTACAAATTTGAGCATACTGTACCTATTCTCTGTGTGGTTAGAATGTTAGGTAATAATCACTCATTCATGACTATGCCCTTTTTTCCCCTAAATTTTACCCAGAATGAGCAAATAAAAAATTCATTCATAGATAATATTCATAGATAATAATAAAGGTGTCTCATTTGTACTAGTGGCTGCACGGGGTATCCGGGTACCCGCCCAGTGGCGTAGCTACGGGGGGCGTGGGGGGGCGACAGCCCCCACATGAAAGCTTGTCGCCCCCCAGTGGCCCCCCCACTGGGATTTTGGGTGTCAAAAAAAAATTACATGTGCGAAAAATATATCATTGGTCTGAATGGTCTTGAATCTCCATGATGACCACCCATGAACGACCCTTCGACCGCGAACCGGCAGTAGGCTATAGTTGCTGAAAAACCTGCCGTGACATAGCGCATAGGCCGAGAAGTCTACAGTAGTCGCACTGTACTGAAAACGCATTTTAACAACCGTCGAATAATATAATTCCTGCTCTACAAGACTACAACACACATAATGTTTACTACTGAATCTGTGTGTTCGACTGTTCGGGCAAACTTTGCCTTTGTCCCTCTTTTTTAAAATATCCATAATCCCTAACATACAAATAAATACTAATACAAACAGCCAATCAGTATCTTGTAACCAGTGCGGAATAACTGATCAAACAAGCTAGTGAGCAATACTATACCCTTATAGAATGGTGGTTTCCAGGTACTTGAATGCCAAAGAAGATGTTAAAGGTAAGAAATGCTGACATCATACACATGTTTCTCACATCATTGCTCGCGTCATTGCCTCGATACCCTGTTACATTTTCAATCGGGTTTTCACTTCTGGGACGAACCCTGATGTTCTTAAAACCGCTAAAAAACCAAATTTTCAAGAAAGGAGACAACACTATCGCTGAGAACTACCGGCCAACAGTGGCGGAGCGTCCAAACAGTCAGGGGGTGGATGCCCCCCCCCCTCCCCAACGGACTCAAATGGACTGCTGGCGCCCTTTTCAGCTTTTTAGCACTTTGATGTACTTATTCGCGATTATTGAC
This sequence comes from Apostichopus californicus, assembly GCA_020650975.1. Lineage (NCBI taxonomy): Eukaryota > Metazoa > Echinodermata > Holothuroidea > Aspidochirotida > Stichopodidae > Apostichopus > Apostichopus californicus. Next base: position 30,905 of record JAIPMN010002180.1, read on the forward strand.
TTTTTCATTGCATTCATCTACCTATTGACATTTGTCACATTTTGTTGGTGTAGTTAACTGACAAAATGCTCTAACGTACGGCGGTATTTAATTTATCGGCACTTAATTCTGTTGTACGAAACTCTTTCCAAGAACTGTACGGGGTTTTCGATCTATTTTTTCGAAAACATGAGCACTCACAAAGATACTACAAGGATTGTGATGAAGCGCATGTACTTTCAACACCCATATAAACTTCAGACTTGTCACAAATGGCGATGACACATATATATTCTTCGTTTATCTGCAAATTAGCAAGGCCCGGAAAGGGTCATTTCCGGCGATCTAGGGAATATCTTTACTCAAAAAAATTCTGTACGCTCCGCGCCAACCTGTGGTGGCGCTCCGCTTAGATAGTGTCGAAAGCGCCCCTACAGGCCATTCTCGCCCCCCCTGACCAATATAGTCAGCATTGCTAATTTCGGAACACTGACAATTTCGGACACCCCTAAGAAATGCACGATTTCACCATGACAACATACAGGAAGAGCCAAATTTCACCAAAAAGTACGAAATGACCCGTGTGCAAGTAAATACTTACATATTTGTCAATAAAACGACGGAGATCTATGAAGTCTGTTATAATTACTGAAAGAGCAACTGAGCCACCAATTTTATCACCAGCGCCACACTGTGGGACTGTGTGTCCAAAAATTAGCAATACTCTAGCAAAGAAATACCAGTTCCACAATCACAAGAATCTTCTTGGAATACAACGTGAAAACAGTTTGCAGGAAAGAAAGTTTGGCCGTGTATCGTAATATAACACACTTCTCCCACCATATCAAGTATATTTTCATATGATTTATACCAGAAGATATAGTTTTGGGGTGTTTTAAGGCTTAGGTGTCCGGAATTGTCCATGTCCATGCTACCCCTAGCTTTCTTAACAATAGTGTCAAGAAAGATTATTTAGGGCTAATATCTATTAGACTTTTGAGATAGTATGCACAATTAGTATTTAACTAAGGAAATATTATTTGAGCCAATCAGGTAAAAATCTTGTCCAGAATATTGACTATAGGCCCCCAAGGTACTGGATATCCGTGCCAAGACCTAAGTTAGGCCCACAGTACTTTCATACGGTGGGGCCTATTGACCCGGCCGCCGGGTGAATAGCGAGCGGAGCTTATCGGCCCGGCAGCGGGGTGAATAGCGAACAGTGTGGCTTATCGACCCGGCTGCCGAAATGAATGGCGCGGGAGAATAGCGATTGCGTTTGTTTGTGTGGGGGTCGATCGCCGCTGATGATCCGCAGCGCAGGCAATTAGTAGTAGTAGTAAGTTGAGTCTCGTCTATCCGACATGCTCAGTGATTAACCTCCGCCACGTATCACGATCTTGCGCAAGGTTTATTGCTTCCTCGAAATTGTTAATATTAATGTCCTTGAATTGCGACTTTATTTTTCCTAGCGCAGGCAATTGCATACTTTAATAGCCCGGCCTACTGAACACATGCGCTTGCCCTGCCTGACGTACGTACGTAGGCCTACACAGTAAATTTATATGAGATCCAGGACTGTGCACAACTTCCATGGTACCATCTACAGCCGGGTGAATAGCGATCGGGGCTTAGAGGCCCGGCGGCCGGGTCAATAGCCACTACCTTGTATGATACATAACAATAATATATTCGCGGAACTAGTAGCTGTACCTTAGGGGAGCGGTTTTCCATAGCGGCATGTGTACAAATGTAAAGAAATTTAGAAACTGGAATAGCTTACTCAGAATTTTCGTTCACAAAAGAGTCATCATCGTCCTCATCATCAATGGCACGTGAGGCGGAAAACACTACTTCTCCAAAGAATGTTGCCATAGTCTCGGTGAAATGTCTTGCTTCTTGTGAAACTTCTACGAATATTTGTCTGGTTCAAAAAATAACTTGTAATTCTGGGCTCACAGCGCTTATATGACAGTTACTATATGGTTGTTGGAAAGGACGATGACGTGTGTATTAAAAACAAAACCGACCAGTCACACCAAAGGTTAGAACATAATACGTGAAAAACAAACGTCTGTCCCAATCGATGCCAAGTCGGGCCGAAATCTGGAGCCGACTTCAGTGTAATCTTATATCCATCAAAGCAAGAATAATAAATAAATATGAGGAAAAATTGTTCCCCCTGTTTCTCCCTTACACCTATATTTCTAAGATTTGGATAATATTTGGCTAACAAAATGCTACTGCTTCGATCCTTGGCGTGCTTCGTAATACAATCCGCTGCAATTGATTACCCTCAGAAATGTAATTATGTACTTTCAGGTCGCTTCAATAGAAACAAATATCTGCAAAATCTGTAGTCGAAGTCATCCCAGGCACCCCACGAGCATTCATTCAGAAGAACTGCATCATTCCCCCTTTCTGACTTGTGCTTTAAACTCGCTACGAGCAGGCGCGTAGCCAGGAATTTGCCAAGGGGGGGGGGGGGGGG
>JAIPMN010002181.1:3661-39247 GCA_020650975.1 Apostichopus californicus
AGAAATAGAACAACACCCACACCCCCACCCCCACCCCAACCGTTAACTCTAACCGCCCAACCGAAACTACCCATCCACCACCATTTCCATCTCAGCTGAATACCTGCTTCAATACAATAAAAGAGAATGCAGGGTTTCTTACAGTCTTAAAGAAAGTATGCAGACCAATAATGATCAGTATCAATTAAAGTACTGAGGTATGATTTACTCAAGTTATATCTAAAATATCTTAAGCTAGGTCTGTCAATTAATGTGTTAGGTAAGGAGTTCTAAAGGTTAATGGCAGGATATACCAAAGGCTCAATTGAGAGGAAGATAATGCAGTTTATCGTATGTAGAAGAATTAAGCTAAGTGTTTTGAAAAGAGAACCAGTATGATCACGTGGACCAGAGTGACAAATATGTCGGACAGCTCTTTTCTGTAGTCCGAGTAAGAGACTTTTTAAGTATGACTTTCTGGTTCTAGACCATGCAGTGCTGCAATAAGTGAAATGCGGATAAAATACAAAGAACACTCTTAGGGAGTATATATATTTAAGTCTACTTAAAATACCTTTTCTTTTATTTTCCAGCCTCAATGAGTGATTGGTCGAAATTCGTATCCAACTTGATACCCTCTTGGATTATCAATTACTTTCAAATGAATTTACTCCCATAAAACGCGGCAATTTCAAAAATCAGGAATGATCATGTGTTCGCCTCATAACATGGACACCATTGTAGGTGAATATCAAGTAGGCCTAAGTCTCGCCTATATTATTTTCTAAACTTTTAATAATATGACTCCCTTAGTTCACGATGAAGCTGACATGCTTCGGCCATCATTACAGCTTCTATTTTACATAATTTATAATCCCACCCTCCTTTAAATCTTACAGCCACATTAATAATCTATCACAACTTAAAACTACTGAAAGGCAATCTACCCATGCATTCATCCATGGTTATTAACAATGACCCATATTCTTATACCTAATTTACTTAAAGATGTATCTCGCCCCTTTTGTGCCAATAACCTGGTTTGTACTGATTAATTGCTCCTACAATCCTTCTTCTTCCTATGTTCAATATAGGCAGTTGCCATGGATATAATCAACAAATACCATATATGAGAGGTTCAATATTTGTACTTATGTATTATTTTATTTTTATTATTATTATTATTCTTTGTTTTTTGGGGGGGGGGCAAATTTAGAAAAAAAGCTTTGGGGCTGGAGAACTGTTAAGCCGTTATATCTTATTCACAATTGCATTTGAAAATGGCTAGTCAATACAAAGTTTAACAGACTGGAAGAACACTTAATGTACATGGGTTCATCAATGAGTAAAGTGCAACCTTACGGATAAAAGTCTGTGCTTTTAATAAACATATGAGAGTATTTTTGAGCTGTTTGCAAACTTTCTCCCTGTATAATAATTATGGCATCGCATTGTGAGGTACCTTCATCAACTATAATAAAACCAACATGATCAAGTTATGTTTCATTTGTTAAAGTAAACAATGGGAAAAAAATATATTTAAGTTAAATATTGAAGCATTTTCATGGTCTTGCACATTTCATTGAAAGTCAAATTTGGAAATGTCAAGAAAATAACAAAGTGCTTTAAATTCTGTTTGTCTGTACCTCAAACGAGCTTGATTGCCTCAAATTTACAATTTTCTTTTTGGAAGGTTGTCAAAGACTAATCAGGTATGACAATGGTAGCGCCATGTTCACTGACTCCGACTGGTGTTGTCAAACCTTGGAATATTAGTGACTTCATCTGTAAGGAAGTTTTGATTTTTTGGTGAAATGGTCTTAATTTGAGGGCCTAGAAATTGTGATTTTCTCTTCCTTTTTCCATGTTATTTTAATTTATCATAAACTTGCTCAATTGCTAAAAAGTTTCATTAAACAAATTGACTGACTGCAAATTTCATCAACTTGTAAAGCAGATAGAATTTTGTTTTCATCAAATTGAAAGACTGATCACGAATTTCTAAAATTTATTAGGAAAAATATGTCAACAAAAGTTCAGTCGTGACATCACAGTTTTATTGTGCTACAATAAGTTTATAAAGGGAATTGATTTCCTAATTTTTTTACCAATTAAAGCTCTGTGGTAAAAGGACAGATTATTACCAATGTTCTTCTTTTGTTTTTGAGGTTGGATCTTAAAATAAATAATGCAGTATTAAAATTATGTCAAATCAGTAAAATGTCTAGTCAAACTTAGAATCCTACTTTAAACTCACATTTAACATTAAAACCACAAACTGTCCATTATTTCTGAAAAATTTCAAAACTGTTTCTCATAAAAAGAATTTATAAGCTTTCATCTTTAAAGGCCGGCCATCAGCTATAGCTATTGGCCCAATAATTTATCACGCTAAAAATGTCTAAAAAACTTTTCAAAGATACCTTTCTAAAAAAGTTCTGATCCTCAAAATATTCCCTGTAGTTAAGAAGTGCTAATTATATACTTCTTTGAGTGGCAGTACTAACATTGAAAATTTGAGCATAGGTGACCATTACCGGACTTTCTAGCATAATTGGGGGCGATACTAATGACCCCATTACTGTACATCAGCTATGGATTTGAATAAATGCCTTTCTTTTCTTGCTACAAGAAAAACTTTTGTGACATGCAGATTGATCAGTGCAGGCAGGACCAAGAACGGTCGGAATAAAAGAGGACTGCTACTTGAAATGGAAAATAAATTGATCCTCAAACAGCAGATTAACTTTGTGAAAAACAGTTTACATTCTCACACCCTTTCTATAACTGTACTCTTTTTAGTTATTTAGCTTACATTCTAATTATTCAGGTACTTTTAGAAATATTATTGGGGGTAACTGTGCCCTTTGTTGTCTTATGTTGTAAAATATAATTGTTTGTATTTATAAGTCTTGATTACTTCCAAAGAGGTTTCAAATATAAAATTAACTGAAACTGAAATAATATTACTAAAAAGACTCTCAGAACTGGTTAGCAACTGATTAGTCTTATATTTTATCATTTACGAATAAATGTAAAGTATTCTCTACTAACTTAAAGCACTTCATCAAAAAATCCTTGACAAAATGCTCAATTGTTAAATTAATAAATTATTTATATTCATGTAAAGTCAGAACTGATTGCATCATTTAAGCTTATGTTTTATCATTCATGAATAAATATAAAGTATTCGCTACTAACTTAAAGCACTTCATACAAAAAATCCTTGAACAAAATGCTCTACTATTAAATTAATAAATTATTTATAAGTTTAATATCATACTGATCTTTATACTGATGGGGGGGGGGACATAAAAACAAATGATAACAAACAAAATATCAAGAAAAAAAGACTCAAAACAATGAAAAGACACTACTCACTATCAAGCCGTTTGTTAAAAGTTCTCACAGAAATTGTCCTCCCATAAATCAATGAGCTTTACATAAATATTCTGCAGGTTTACTGCGGCCTACAAGCTTTCTTCGTCACACTTTACGTCTCCAATAAAATGTTTAATACCACAAAAAACTGATATCGGCTCTAAATTAGACACACTAACTGGATAAACAGCTCTAACAGGTCCAACATTTCTCTCTTCCGATATCGATCTGATATCGCGGACACTCCTCCCAGAAACCGCCACCGTCTCTCAGAAGATAAACTTGTAGGCGAGCTGGCGTGAGAGATGATTCGGCAGAGAAAATTTTTTTTTCTCTTTTTTCTGAGAGCGCAATCTCTCTAATTCTATTCCTCTCGTTCTTGATTGACTGTCCTAGCAGCAATCTCTAGAGATTTGAAGATCGTCAATCAGAATCAATACTGAAGGTGGAGTGATATCAGAACTATCTCGTAAGTAAATCGAGGTACAAGGTTAGGGAGATATAGATATATGTAAGTGTGTGCTACGTGTGAGATATTAAGAGTACCCATGCACCATCTGGAAACAAATCAACTAGGAGATGATTGAATACCAATAAAAGAAAACAGCAACATGTTGGAAATATTAAAAAACAATTTTGAAGAATTTTTTTTTTTCGCATTTTTCCTTTTTTTTTCAATCAAGATATTTTTTATTATTGGGAGGGGAGGGGAAAAGTTGGGTAGGGAGAAGCAGAAACCTTGAGTATTGAAATGAAACGAATTACCAGAATTACATAGATTTATTTACTTCTTTAAATATGGAAAGAAATTGCCAAAATGGTGTTAATCCATGATTAATTTTGTACTGCAAAGCTAAATGCAAACTCAGAAATTTCATGCAGCCTGGCTTATGTTTCCAGCTTCACAGTGATTAGTAAAGCCAAAAAATCAATTGCCACAATGGCAAAAGCATTGTTAAAAATTAGTGATTGCATAACTGTACTATTTTGCAGAGCTTGACATAATGGGCAAAAGGGATGAAAAATTGTCATAGTGACCCTCAATGTTGACTTTCACTCCTGCCCTACACTTATAACCACACCAATCAAAAGTCTAGGGAATACATCACAGCAAAAGTTCCCACGAAGCATTAAAAGTTCTTCACTATTTCCCCAAAATATGCTAGCAAGTCAGGAAATGATCACAAAATTTCAACAAACATTTTACTGCCACCCTCAAGTAGTCCATGATTATCAAGACCGATATCATATTTTTTAATAATCCTAATCATTGGAAATTATTATATCAATATGGAGTCATCAAACAGTTTGGACCATAGTTATTCTGAAAACTTCTAGCAATTAGCTTGCTAAAGTAAGATCCAATTCTGAGGCCTAATATAATAAATATTCATTCTAGCCATATTCTACCAGTTGTTATCTATGTAGACCATATTCTCCAAGCCTGCATGTAAAATTATCATTTGCACCGTAAAATTGCAAATTGTACCATTTGATAAGGTGGGGAAGGTTGTCACCTTTAACATTTGGACATTATAGTCATACACAGAAAGAATTCATATTTAGTGCCTTCCATAGAGACTAAGCTGTGTACACTAACTGACAATAAATGACATGACCAGTGTTACTGTGTGTTTCTGATCAGGCAAATAAAGCCCCACAATTTACCCCACAATTTACCCCGCAATTTACCCCACAATACTGCTGTACGTTCTAACATACCCTGGCATACTGGATCTAGCCAGTTTTACAAGGCAGATGTCAGGGTAGACGTAATGGTCACAAATTAATTTCAAATGTCACACTACAATTCATATGACCTTATGTGACCTTATCATGTGACCTTATCGCTCACAGCCATTGGTAGCCAAACGCTATGTTTAAACATGCAAGATTACTCTCCTTTCTGTGCGGCTTAAATTTTAATCCCAGCCCCAAGACTCATGTTCCGACGAGAAAGAACCTCAGGGCAACGACACAGCCTTATACCTCACCCTCCAATAATACGAGAACAGGTCTTAAGCAGTCGGAGAACATTGCATAATCTCATCGCCGGGAAAGATACGAAACAATAGAGACTTTTTAAGACACATATTTCAAACGAAAGAAAGATAAAACCCGGGCTGCAAATGGTCTATAAAATGTAAATAATTGCATCTTACCGTAGTTCTTCAAGGATATCAAGCAGCTGGAGACCTACAAACTCGTTGCGAAGCCTCACTCGGATCTCAAATTCCTCGGTCGAAATCAATATGGAATTGACGAAGGCAAGCAGTGTGGTCTTGTAGGGGATGATTTCGGCATTCTTCAGCTCCTTTATGATGAGGCTAAAACGATACCTCAAGTTTTTGGTCCTCTGCGGATTTGGAATTTTGTCGATAAATAACGATAATTTATGGTTATGGAAGGGGGGACAAATTTTCACCAAAGGATAAGTTTGCTACTGTAAACACTTGAGAAGTTTTCAGACGTTTTCGATGTTCTGTGAGATGTGTAGAAATAATGTATTTCAGGGAACAAAGGAGCTTTAGATCTTAAATGTTGCAAACGGAAAATATTGTGGGATTCAAGTATATATTAACTTGAGATATGTGGTTTGTAACTCTCAGTGATGTTACCCAGCAGATCTCTTGCTTATATTTAAAGGTATAGGCATCTACTTGTGCCTGAATACATGTATTGACTGCTTTCATCAAAATTTCAACAAAGTTACAACTGAACGCAAAATGCAGCTTTCAAATTAATCCAGGAATATTAACCCCCAACCACCTTAGGACAGTAAGAAGACACCTGCTGATGCAAAGATTCCGAAACAGTTGATTACATATGCGTTTATCTTTTCTCCCCAACCATCATTAACCCACAATTTATCTCCCTTCCCTTCTCCCAATTACCAATGTTATCATCTCTTCTTCCCAACCATTAACCCACAAATCCCTCTTCCCCTATCCTTCTCTCGATTACCAATGTTATCATCTCTTCTTCCCAACCATTAACCCACCAATCCCCCTTCCCCTATCCTTCTCCCTATTACCATTGATGTAAGCATCTCTTCTTCCCAACCATCAATAACCCACAGTTTGTCCCTCTTCCCCTATCCTTCTCCGGGCCCTTTCACCACTTTTCGGGGATAGATCCGATTAAAGTTTACTGTACTGTACCTTGTAGTCTTCTAAGGCATCGATGGCTAGCATGTAACCTTTATGGGAGTAAACACAGAGCCCGCAGAGTAACTCAAACACCTGCTTCTTGACAAGAACGTTGTTTGTATCTAGCACTGATGGAAAAGAAATGAGACAAGATTCTAGAAATATGTTACAGACCGTCCAAATACCTCAAAAGCAATTTGGTGTGTGTGGGTTTGGTTTTACTTTTTAATTTCTTTCTTGTGTTTATTTTATCTAAACTAAGTTCATATTCATCAAGCAAAACTATGTCCCAGGGTATACTTACATAATATCTCAGAATTAATACATAGATAGAAACATCCTTTTTGCATTTTCTTTATGTGTAAAATCTGCAATTAACCAGTGTTTGTTGTTTATTAACATTACAGTAATAGACATTAATGCTATTTTCATAAACATAAATCACCACCCCTCTATAATGGACATGGAATTCCCCATGAAACATTCAACAGAATTATACATGTGGACAATGTATTTTAGATATAAATCTTGTTTTCACCTTATACTGCACAGGCAAAATATAAATCTTGTAAGAAATCTCTTCAAATAGCTCATAAATATTAAATACAGAAGGAAAAAGCATTTAAAACTAAAACCAAAAGTAACTTTTAAGGACCAAACCAATATGAAAGACGGTGGGATATAATTAATTAAGTAGTTCAAATGTAAGTCTCTAGTGTATCAAAATATCAGTTATTGCAATTAAAATACTGACAGGGCAGACCTTGGGCATCAAATCATTGCAAGCAAACATGACGAGAAGATTGTTAGAGTTACATTTTATGAGATGAGGTCGTTGATGGTTTCTAAGGGACAGCATATGAAGTACTGATAACAGTGTCCAAGTAAACAGGAGATAAAATAACATCCTAGCCTACTACAGCAATGATGCAGTTAGAAAGTCATTAAACACATCACTAACGAGTGACTAACGAGCATGTTTCATTGCTCAGAATTTGAACTCGACTGAAACGTAAAAGGAGGGTTATGTGATGTGGAGACTCAGATACAACACAGAAGATAACATTTCACTTGTGCAAAACTGAAACAGAATTACAGTATAAAGGCTGAATTTTGCTGTTGATTAATCTTTTAAAGAAATCACAGTAAAAGTGTTGTGCATTTGCTTAAAAAGTATCTAGTTCTTTGGTTGAAAGGAGAACATTTTTGATTTACAACAATTAGTTACGAGGAAATATGTCAAAGCTTGTATTAGATGCAAACAAATTAATTTATATCGCATTCAATTTCCATAACTTTATTATGCATTATACTATCGGCGGCGAGCTATGTCACAACAAAGATATCGCATATCGCAACCAGAATCAGCAACCAATGCCACAGGAAGAAATCAATATGTGACATCATTAATGTTAGCAACAGCTGGCACATGTTCAAGTTAAACAAAATAGTTAAAATGGAAGCAAAATGACATCCTTTGAAGTATGAGGTTCATCCAAGTTTTACTTTTGGAGTTATCAAGTTTACCATGTCAGACATTTGAACTAGATATATATTGAATTTTGACGGCTTCAAAAAAACATCACAGTTCTTGTACTCACTAAGGTGGATATACATTCTGAGTATCAGGTTCATTGCAGCTTTACTTTTGGAGTTATCATGTTTACCAGGGTTTCAGATTTTGATATCTTTTGACCTCCAGTGACCTTTGACCTACCCCAATAACAAGAGCAGATGAGAACTTACTGAAGTGCACCCACATACCAAAAATAAGATTCATCATATAGCTAAAAATGTTGAGTTAACTTGTTTATTTTTTGTTATTGAGATTTTGCCTCCTGTTGACCTCAAATGACCTCTATAAAAAATGCTCGAAGTGTAGTACTCATTAAGGGATACCGAACAACTAAGTATGCCATTCACCACTGCTACAGATGTTCAGTAAGCTTGTTTACAAGGTTTTCATATTTCTGCCACATGTGACCTCACATGACCTTTGACCTTACTCAGTAACAAAGCAGCTAAGAACTTACCACGGAAAATCTACAAAATAAATTAGAAGCTTCTGCACTGTACGGTTTTGTAACAAAGATGCTTTATACATATTTAAGTCTTATTGGTGGCGCTACCCATTTATAAGAATGTGCAACAAGTGGAAATTTCCGTGAAGGGTTTCCCGCAGGATAGCCTGGCCGCAGAAACATATTGCTTTGTCAGAACACAAAGAACCGTCAAAGTAAACAGAAGCACAATTACAACTATCCATCACTAGGTCGACCGCACGAAGAGACAACAGGTTTAAATGTGAATTTTCCTGTTACTAGCGGTTAAACCTATCACTTAGGACTCACAGTGGGCCGACATTGGATGAGTTATCGTGTTTAGGAGACAAGAACATACGCGTAGATACTAACACACACACATACACAAACATTATACACACCGTCACACATGTCATCACCAAGGCATAGATTCCTTTTGCCTTCGATGGTAAGGAATCGAAAAGACAGTCTCCATTCGATCTCCCTCCTATTCATCAGTGCATTTCACAAGTTAAAATTTATAAGTAAAAACTACTGTAATACAAACATATTATGTACAGCCCTCTACAGCAATCCTCAGCTCTCCCTTCCTCATCTTGTAAGTAATTTCAACTTTGCCAGCAATAATTGTCGAATCAAAAGAAGTTATTGATGCAGTCTGATACAGGATAGAGGGCAGTGTGCTAATATGATATTAAGTGCACCTCTGTGTTGGATGATCAGTGAGAGCATGCATGTATGTAATGTATGTGTAATGTATGCAATGGACCTTAGTAAGGCTTTACACAATGATCTATTACATTGTACAGTATGCGAGGCAACCTATAATTATCATTCAGAAATCTTTATAGTTGATTACTCATACTTTGCTTAATTATATTGCTGACATTTGATATCCAAAAGTTTGTCAATTATTAGCATCGAGCCGGGTATGCAAGCAATTCTATACTGAACATTGCCTGAAGACTCAACTTACTTCATTATCATTGACAATGATTATGATTTATAACCTAACAACGACATCTTCCTCATGCAAGTTAATGACCAGCACAAAAGTCATTCAGATTTTATTGTCAACTATCATTTCGCCTTGCAGTCTGCTTGTTCCCCAGCCAACAGGATACAAGCATTTGTCCAGGTGACAGCTTAATTGTGCTATGTGCTAAGGAAAGTTAATATCACCATGCATGTTATCTCAACTGCTCAACATTCAATATGCCTTGGACAAAATCAAAGTGAATGACTCATAAAGATAGGCAGGTTCATGGCACCATACAGAAATAACTGTCCAAATTTTTAGGTCTATGAATTTTCCTGGTTTATAAAAAGCTGCTAAGAATCTTTGCAACCAATTAGTAGGTTTTTGTCCATTTTTGCAGAGCATTTTGCAAGACGATGATAATTGAATTATCTTCTTCTGATCTAAAAGTAATATCATTTACCTTTTTTATTGGCAAGCAAAATGATCTGCTGGAGAGAAGTGCCAAAGAAACGATCTGAACTGAGCCAAGAATATAACACACCTGTTTATATAGGGGGCAGGAGACCTTTGAGGTCTGTGTGACAAAGGTGCAATAACAAAGTTTTCACAGATAAAGTTTGCTCATCATGTTTTGTTTTTTTTGGCCTTGATATTAAGTGTCAAGTATGTTTCTCCAGAATATCCTTTGACAATATGGTTTCAATAGTACTTTGAGTAAGTTTAATCCATTTTTAGAGAATACATTACACAGAAAGAAAGTTAAATATTGTTTGTTATCTAATTTTCACCTATCTTCGCATAAATCTGTTTTGTATCCCAGTCTGCATTTGTTCATGTGAGCAGAGGCAAACATTGATTCTGCAAATTGATTAAGTTCAAAAGAAATATTTCCTAACTGCAGAGAATTTTGTATGTGGGATTCATATACTTATATACTGTTATCTCATTGTTCAAAACTTGATGGTTTGTTAGCAAAAGCTTTCAATGTTCTTGAATACTTGTATATATCCCTGGTTCTTACCTTGGCCTAATGAGTCCCCAAACGATCGTGAAGTGGAATTTTCTGGTACATGTGTCGAACTTTCATAATCTCATATACGTAGTTGTAATTCTACATGCAACACACACATGTATATGTGCTGTATACAGACAGAGTAGATTTCTGAAAGCTTCAAATAATCAAGGTAATAAGCCAATTAAATGCACAATTACTTCCTGAAAAATCAAATTATTGCTTCAGGTTCCAAGAAGGCAACTGAACAATTGAGTCCTGAATTAGAGAGCGTTTGTTGACAATTTAGGGGTTCTTTACAATTTCATACAATTACAATAATTGTTTACAAGTCTGCACAGAATAATGCATTGTTTTACCATGATAAAGCAAAGTGGATCGTTATCTCAACTTTTATTGGCATACAATTTATCGGCTCCCAATATTAGGATGTCTGCTATCTGTGTATCTTTAATGTTTTGCTTTCTCAGCTAGTTAGGCCAAAAATAAAAGTGAAACCAATTAGGTTAATGTTCAGCTTAAATTATGCTATGGACTGTGCCAAAGTTATAGTATGGCAAAACTTAATTATGGAGATCACTTTCCTGCAGGTCCTGATCTTTCAGATATTTTACAAGCATTAAGTTAAGTTATATAGGCAATTGCTTTTCTCATGCCCCAAGTTTGAGAATGATTGACCAGTATTTGAATATCTAACATATATTCCGGCTACTTAGAACCTTTACAAGGCTTATACTATGCAATCAAAACTATTAGACATGCTGAACTGCTCACACAACAGTGTTCCACACCCCAATAGTTCAATATTTAACATAAAATGATTAAGCATTTTTATAAAAATTATGGACATGCATGCAGCTATAATAAACACATGTTGAAATTTTGTATGTGATTTTACAGTACACTGAGAATAACGTATTGCATAACATTCAGTTCGAATTCAATCTTTAAACATGAGTAGCAACAATGCAGAATTTCAGCTAAACTTCTATTTGAGAAATTTGTTTTGATTGGCAATATTTCTGAGCCATTTTTCCGCATGTTTGTGTAAGATATATAAGACATAAGCGACATAACAGTGTCATTCCTTTCCTTCCATCTCCACATTTCAGAAATGAATTTTCCTGAATTGCGCCGCTGCATATCCTGAAAGCCATTGACTATTTTCCAAAATGAGCTGAGTTCAACAGTTGTTAGCCCTAATTACTGCAGGGTGTATAGGAACCTCCCTTGGCTTGCCCCCCAAAAAATTCCTGATACTGTCGTATTTCGGTAATTTTATGCAGTAGATTGCTTTAATTATTACTAGGGATAAACTTTGCCCAATTGCATTAACAAAGAACCAACAGTATATGCACTTTGTGGTTTTCACTTATGCAATGTTTTAGAACAAAAACATAAAAAAATATCCCTCAACTAAATGTTGTGGATATCACATTTGAATTGTGCTAACCCAAAATTGCTCACAAAAGTTGCACCCATGCGATAATAGAACAACCTGCTACTTGTTTACAATCGAGAGAAATATTAAAGAGCAGAGATCAGAATCAGCTCCAACAATATTGGTCATTCTCAGATGTCACATTCCACATACAAACTGTTGCAGGTTCAAATTGCAAATTTGCCAAGTAGTCCTTTGTACAGAGAATGACATCAAACTAGATAGGAAGCCTGAAATAACAAGTCAATATTTGACTTGATCATATCTCTCACGAGTGGAATTATTTCCCAAAATGACAGGAAATTAAGATAGAAGACGTTTTGCTACTCACACCAAACCACATACTGGTTGGTCTTGAATACTAGAAAGTTGAAAAAAATTTCATGATCATTGCATATGATCTGTGGCCTACATTTCTTCGTAACTGAAAAATTTACAGAAGGCCCTGTTTCGGGCCCTGCACATGACGACAAAAATATATATAAATATATTATTTTAAGTTTTCATGAGAAGACCTCACATGATCTCAAATGAACTTCAAATTTACAAAATATGATCCCATGTATGCAAACTCAACTCATTCAAACCACTCATGAAATTTCAGCCGAATCGAATAAAAAATGACAATATGGCAGTCAATCAAACACGATGGCAAAGAGGAACAGAATTTTGGCAGAATTGCACGATCGCTTTAGCTCAGCTGAAAGCTTTCAATTGAGCTAAAATCTACTTATATATGCAATGCACATAGTATTGAAGTGTACATACATCTGTTCAAATTTGTTTTAGTCATTGAAAAGTGGATATTGATCAAGAAAATGTCGACAAAGTATATTGATACTCACATGCAGTAAATGTCAAGTCAGCTAATACATACAAAGTGTATACATGTATATGATTGGAAAGCGTTTTAAGCTAGAATCAAAAGCTTTAAGAATTTTTTTAAAAAATGGTTGTGAAGTTCCATCTAAATACAAGCAACTTAATACAACCCCACAAGCACCATGAAATGGTAAGGTACAGAATTAAGGCTATTTGTAACACCCTGATAACTTATAATACATGTTCAAAGTAACAGTGAAGTCTCTAACAGTGTTAGAATTCTGCTTCTTAAAATGTTTCTTTGGCGACCCATGTAGTGATTTCCCTAAATTCATCACCCCCCTCCCACACCCCTTTAAATTACTAGAGGCCTAAGTTCACTGAAGATTAACTCCCTTGTGATTGATGACTTAACTGCACGCACATTGACTGATTTGATTGCTATCGATAATATTACGCTGATTGAAAGTTTGAAAACAACATCACACACAAAAATAATTTATCAAACTTGGGGAATGACTCACGACGACCGTGACATGGAGGATTTTGGTTTACTATGTAAGATTCCAAATGAAACCATTGCTTACCGATAAATGTCTTTCCCACTTTGTTTTCTACTACCGTGACCCGATGTCAAAGCTTGCTGGAAAACTTTAAACATTCTAACCATAGATTGGGAAGAGTGATGGAGCTATAGTAATGTTGCATTAATAGCAGCACAGATAATAACGAGCTGCCACAAAAAGAGATTTAATGACCATTGCAAACTTTAATCTGTTAGTTTGCCATTGTGGATTGGATAAAGATTGGAATATAATGCTACATAACTTGAGATTATTAAAATTTAAATTAAGCAAGCAAAATGATAGCCTATACTGTAACTCTTCCCAGATTGCCGATTTGTTTTTTTGTTTTTTATTTATTTTCTCTGATTGGCATGAAGCAGTGGCGGAGCTAGGGGTATTGGTCAAGGGGGGCGAGATTGGTCTGTAGGGGCGCTTTCGACACTATCTAAGCTGAGCGCCACCACAGGTTGGCGCGGAGCGTACAGAAATTTTTTGAGTAAGGATACTCCCTAGATCGCCGGAAATGACCCTTTCTGGGCCTTGCTAATGTGCAGATAAACGAAGAATAAATAGGTGTCATCGCCATTTTGTCAGAAAATTACACCAACAAAATTCATTATCTATTTAAACAGTGAACTGTACTAAATACGAACCGTAAGAAAATCATTTATGCAACACAGTTATAAAGTCCTTTGCAAAATGGACAAACGGCTACATAAATAACGTATATAACGGTTTTTATATGCTGAAGCATGGTAGTTTATTTCAGGAGAAATAAGTAATAAAACTGAAAACCTTTACACAAAAATGCATAATTACAGTAAATTATTCACAAAAGTGGCAATTTACAGTGAACCTCAACTATCTTCCACACTGATTTTCATAAATATCACAACAGTACCCAGGATGTATGTGTAGGGTTTGATCATCTTGTCACAAATATATGTTTAAAATAAAATTCTTACTTGCCCAAATAAGGCCCTTCAACTGATAACTATACATGAAGTTCAAAGATTATCTGTACATGTGTATTTTGAAGTCAAGCTGGTGAATATTGTTTAACCCTCATTTTTGTATCATGTTTCCGAGATGAACTTTTCCTTTTTGGAGAATAAAGTACAATCAGGCAAGAACATACACCTGAAAATGTCCTCTTTTATATTTCCCTGTACGGATTAGTTTACAGTTTCATGGATCGAAGGTCATTTTACATTTCAAAAGGGAAATGAAATAGCAAACTAAGGTTCAATTTGAAATAGTGTTCTTTTTTAAACGCCAAGTTAGCTAAAAGTAGATTTCTGATATGATTTTGATAAATATTTTGATGCTACTGGTTTGCTTATTTAAATCCTACATTAAGAAATATAGTTTGAATCTAAGTCTGGTTATTAATCAGTTAAACTACAAAATCAGGAGATGAAAGTCACAAAGTTTTTAATGTCCCAAATTCCATCGCACGATGTGGTTAATTCAAATAAAGCATGCAACATGTTGAATCAATAAATGCTCTAATCTGACAGCCCATACGCTATGGGCACAACCCAAAAGTGAGTCAGGAATACTGTTTGATGGGTCGCAGAATATTCCCAGATTTCCAAAACTTGATCTACAGTTTTCAGGCTTTCTGATGAAGTTCAATTAATTAATACATCTTCAAAATCAACTCCATAACCCACCATAGCTTTCATGAAATCTCAGGGTATGGTGTCTCAGTCCTCATGGGACACCCCGAGGGGTTGGCCTAAAGGTTGCAGATCACTGCTCTAATTTACCCTGTTTTGTGGAAAACTTTTGGGATCAAGTCTCAGTGTGATTAAATTGCAACCTTATACTTTACATCATAACTTATAGGTTTGATACAATCATCAGCTAAATGGATAAAGTTGATTGAACATATACCATTGAATAGTCAACTTTATAACCCTCAATAGCACAATTCCTAGCCTTCTTTTACCTCTTCCTAACCCTCTTTGCCCATGTCCCACATAGTATCACCCCTCCACCCCCCCCCCCCTTCAACACATTTCATAACCCTCAAAGCACACGTCCTTTTACAAGTACCATTACTATATATAACCCTATGATGCCCACTTCCTAACCCATTTTGTCCACTATTCCCACTGTCTTTATCCACTTCCTCTTTCCTCTTTGCACACTACCTAACCCCTCTTTGCCCACTTGTTGCTTTGAACTCTACCCCTCTCAGCGATTACATAGTAATTACTACACCTTCTCACAGTTTAGACATTATGTTCCACTCAAAGCATATAAATCAAACCAGCTATAAAACTCAGATCTGCTCTTCGGCAATAAATAGCTCAATAGCTGCAACAAGCATAAACAGGTACATAAACAACACTAAAAACAATATCAGTTCCATCTTAACGATTCCAAGGAATAAACAATGCCCAAAGTTAACATAAATAGCTCACACAAATTGATACTTAAAATGTTGCATCCTGTAATCGGAAAACTATGTTCACCAACCTATCAAGACCGATGTAAAAATTCATCATTTCTTTGGTTAAAAGAGAGATTCCTTCTCCATGTGTTATCTGAATAAAAACCATTTATTACCTACTTGCAGGTTATACTAGTATTCACTCATAACTTGCTTTTTCTTGTACTACAATGTTGATAGGGGTAGGACATAACATCTCTCATAACTATAAGCGTTCTACAAATCTGGCTGTTGCGTGGTATGAGTACTCCACACAGTAATGTTGCATGTTTAATAGCTGTCACTTGAGGGAAAAATGTTAACAACTACAGTAGCAGTTATTGCAAAATCCAGATAGGGTACAGTAGGGTGATACATTTCATTGTCAGAGGGGCCAGTGGCGGAGCTAGGGGTATTGGTCAGGGGGGGCGAGAATAGTCTGTAGGGGCGCTTTCGACACTATCTAAGCGGAGCGCCACCATTGGTTGGAGCGGTGCGTACAGAAAGTTTTTGAGTGAAGATACACTCTAGATCGCCGGAAATGACCCTTTCCGGGCCTTGCTAATTTGCAGATAAACGAAGAATAAATAGGTGTTATCGCCATTTTGTCAGAAAATTACACCAACAAAATGTGACAAATGTCAATAGGTAGATGAGAGCGCAATAAAAAAGTCAATAATCGCAAATAAGTAAAAAGTGGTAAAAAGCTGAAAAGGGCGCCAGCAGTCCATTTGAGTCCGTCAGGGGGGCATCCGCCCCCCCTGACTGTATGGACGCTCCGCTACTGAGAGGGGCTGATGTTTCATCCTTGCAAGAATCCCTTCAGTGGAAACTTAATTGATAGTTTTCTGTAACAAGCTTTCATTCCAATTGCAGCATTGGTCATATGCCCCAAGGTGTTTGGGGGAGGGGGTTGAAATTCACATCTATACAAGGCTATTATTAACAGGTTTCAGGAACCTTTGTGCTGAATTCAGTATAGCATTACGTTGTTCCTGTAAAACTGAATTATAGGCATCTAAATATATAATGGTATAAAACAGTGACATTTTTTGCTTATTTGAAAACCTTACCCCTTGCAAGATTCCTTGTAGACTCTTCATGGCTGGCCACAAAGTCTAACCCAATCTTTGAATTCATCACAGATTTGATGCAGGCCACAACCTCAAGCTGAAGGAAGGCATCTGTAAAAGTCATTCTGCAAAAACAAAACAAAACATCATATTTACCAAGTCTATTAATATTTTTAATGATGTTTTGACATTCAAAACCAACAAGATTTCGTAAACAACTTCAGAACTATTTAAAGATATAGGAGTATAGGACTATAATTGGCAAAGCAGCAAGATCATGTCACAAGACTTGATGAGAATACCATATAACAGCTTGTTTTGAATACAAACTGGAGCAATTGCAATGCATTCAGATCTGGAAGGTGCAAGCCTACGTGCTTGATATTTGAAGCATGACAACCCTGAGGCGATTGTTGGTTCATTTTGCCTTAAAATGGAGGAATATAAATGAAACAGTTGTGAATTACATGAATGAGTGAGTTGAGATGGCTGCCCTAAACCAACTGAGGGCGCTGTGATATCGGTCCTTTCTAGTTCTGCAAAATGTGACAATCTGTTGTATTACTAATGACATGAATGTACTACAGAACATGAAATGTAAAGTAGGTAGCATGGATGAGAGGTTATGATACAAAAGTACTGAATGGGGGGTCACTAGCCACGCCCTAAATCAACAGAGCGGGTTTTCATATATTCTAGTTCTGCAAAACTTGACAAAGCTGCTGTCTCTAAAATCACTGACAATGCCTTTTAGGAATCTCTGACGGACACTTCTGGGCAATGTACCTGCACATCCCCTAATTCACACTTCGTGTGACATATTCGAGCTAGCTTACAGTTTTGCCAAAAGTGCTGGTAATTAACTAGCACATTTTAGCAAAGAAATTATACCAACTGTTCATTTTGGCACCTTTATACACATCTAGTCATCTTTATAAACATGCTTTCACACCTAGCATATAGACTGAGAGGTATATGTTACAGCGCTATACAAAATCTTGAAGATCTGTAAACAGGATAGCCTGACGCACATGATGACCCAGAGCCATATCTATCACACTGTTAGGACTGGTATCACAGCTGCTTATCAATGCCAGCGAATTCTAATCCGTACAGTTTAGTGCAAGGACTGCAGAGCAATAGCATGACAAATTGTTCAAAGTTCTTGTCACTTCCATTGGATTGACACATATATACTCTGTTGTAACATTTCAACCTCTTAAAAAGTTCAGGAAGTACTGGCACCAATGTACATAGAATGTTTCCAAGGGCAACTATAACAAAGGAAGCTGGGTAGGTTGCAATTATCATTATGTTTGGCATATAGTGTCTATTGAAATGAAAGTCAAAAGTATAAACAGACAACCAGTGCTTGTTCCAACAGTAGACAAGTCTATTAGACCTTTTCCATTCCACCCCCACCACCAACCCCCTTCCTTCCCCACCCATCCCAGGCACGAGTCCTTTCCATTATCGGTATTGTTTTTTTAGCTTGCAAAAGAGTTCATATCAAGACATAAAGCAGTGTTTTTGTACTAACAGACAAAATCCAGCCACATTAATACTAGTTCTCACTATCTTGACTGTAACTGTTTTTCTTGATAAACTGTCTGAAAAGAAAAGTCCTGTTCTTTGCTATGGTAATAAATAAAAACATTCAGTAAATTTGCAGAGTTCAGCTGTACACATGTATGCACAATTATAGTGAACAGAACCGCAACATAAAACAGGTTTTCATGCATGATATGGAAAGTCTGTTTACCATCCTCCATAATCCTTATTGTAGTGTATCCATTATGTGCTGTATATGCTCTTTTATTGTCTTCCAAATCACTGCCAATTGAATACCCAATCCTGAGCTAGGTCATAACTCTTAATAGTGTTATGTCTTGCATGATTAAACATATTCTTTAGTAGCCAAAAAAACAATAAAAATTAAATGCTGACATTTCAGACATTCTACAAGATTTGCCAGTCACAAAGCACTGCCAGTCTATTCCTGAAGGTTGTGCACATTGGTTGGTATACAAGATAACCATACCTAGGCTAGGAAATTAACTCAAAACCTAATGGTAGCAGTTGCCTGCGATAGGAGATACGCCCAAGGTCGTAACCCTAATTATCTCATTTAGATGGCACGTTACCAGAGCTTTTCATTTAAAGCCAAAAGCTGGTATTTACATACAGTATGCATAAATAAGGAACTACTACAAGTGATACTGCAAAGATACAGTAGTGTAATTTAAGAAGAAATCATATTCCAAGCTTCTAGAAGCTGGTGTTACCAAGTCACAAACTGGAGGGTTGGGGTCTGGGGGTTGTGGTTCAATCTGTTTGGGAACTCCTGGATCATGGGTCCTAAAGCTGATTCAGAGGGATGGGAACCTAGTTTGTTGTGGTTGAATCTTTATGGAAATTCCTGGGTTATGGGTCTAATATTGCCTCAGAGGGAGAGGGTAGGTGGGTTGTGGTTTATTCTGAATGGGAACTCCTGGGTCATTGGTCCTAAAGCTGATTCTGAGGGATAGGGATCTGGCGGGTTGTGGTTGAATCTTTATGGTAACTCCTGGGTTATGGGTCTAATATTGCCTCTGAAAGATGGGGTATGGTGGGTTGTGGTTGAACCTTTATGGGAAATTCCTGGGTTATGGGTCTAATATTGCCTCTGAAGGATGGGGTATGGTGGGTTGTGGTTGAATCTTTATAGAAATTCCTGGGTTATGGGTCTATTATTGCCTCTGAGGGGTGGGGTATGGTGGGTTGTGGTTGAATCTTTATGGAAATTCCTGGGTTATGGGTCTAATATTGCCTCTGAAGGGTGGGGTATGGTGGGTTGTGGTTGAATCTTTATAGAAATTCCTGGGTTATGGGTCTAATATTGCCTCTGAAAGGTGGGGTATGGTGGGTTGTGGTTGAATCTTTATGGGAAATTCCTGGGTAATGGGTCTAATATTGTCTCTGATGGATGGGGTTTGGTGGGTTGTGGTTGAATCTTTATGGAAATTCCTGGGTTATGGGTCTAATATTGCCTCTGAAGGGTGGGGTATGGTGGGATGTGGTTGAATCTTTATAGAAATTCCTGGGTTATGGGTCTAATATTGCCTCTGAAGGGTGGGGTATGGTGGGTTGTGGTTGAATCTTTATAGAAATTCCTGGGTTATGGGTCTAATATTGCCTCTGAAGGGTGGGGTATGGTGGGTTGTGGTTGAATCTTTATATGGAAGTTCTTGTGACCGCTGAACTACTGTAACTTGCTGATGCAAATTGAACGCTACTTCAGTATCTCCTTGATATTTTTAATATCTCTGGATAATTCAGAGGGCCGCTTCGTGGAAGTTCATGGCAGTCGACTTACTTGCGGTCACAGATCCTCTCTGCGGCCAGGAAAAGAACACCGAGTCCATCCTGTTCCAAGAATTGTTGCATCCATTCGTCATCGCATTCAGATATTCTCTTCTTCAGCCCGGTATAGTTTTGGATGGAAGGGACTCCCAGGAGTTTGATGCACAGTTCCGGCTCGGCATTCTCTAAGTTACTTATGGATTCATTGTCCTTGGATGAGTCGGTGTCATCAACGGTAACTTTCTGTGTCACAATTGTAGACCATTTCCTCGATGCACTCAACATCTTGACATTGTGTCCATCTAAAAATTAAAAATAATAATTATGATTAAACAAAGAGAAAAATTAATGTAAGTATAGGAACAATCAACCAAACCAATTTTTAAAAAGAAATATAACTTTCTAATGATCATGAACAACAAGTGGTCTAATGGTACATCTTTTAATTACCCAACAATATGTACATTGACAATTTACAACTATATTCATTTATTGTGTAAACAGATTTCTTGTTATAATGTAAATGTAAATAATTTATTGTATTCTCTGAGGGCTAGAATGTTTTCCATATGGAAGCAACTTTAAGTGAGTCTAATGTCTGACCATCACCAAAATATTCTCCGATCAATCTAGGCACGATGGAGCCAGAGTGCTGTACAAAGAACTTGTACAGAGACAGGTAAGCAACGAAGCCACGTAAATATAAGAATATAAGAATAATAATTGCATAATTATCAAGATGATATGAAGTGAGAAGCAACTGTTACATTTGTAAATCATGTTTATTTATTAACCATCTGTTCAATATATGTAGCACGATTACCCTAATTATGAGATTTATCATGCGATTAAGTTAATTGGCCATATCATCCTCATTATTTAGGTAAATGTTAGCACATTCAGTAATGCAAACATAGATACAGATAATATTCTAAACTGATTCCAGTTCAAAGCAAACATATATGGTGTGGCAGTTTTATAGTATGTAAATTATGCACTTATGTGAATTTTAGTGCATGAATTGTGTTTTGCATGCTAGTAGCAGTGAATTCTCAGTTACTTAGGAGGTCACCAACAACATAAGGAGGGGCAATTGAGGATTTAAGGAGGGACACCAACAATAAAGGGGGGGCAACACAATTTAAGGAGGGGTACCTTGAAGAGTTTAAGAAGGGCAACAATGATTTAAGGAGAGGCACAAACCATTTAAATAAGGGGCAAAGAGATTGTGTTATATAATGTACATTAACTTACAAAGTTTTGTACACATGACAGTGGTGCAATATCCTCAAATTTTTAACAAGTATTTACAACAAGTGACAATATTTACCTGTCTCAACTAGCACTTACCTCTTCCTCCCTACTGCTATAATTTGTGAATGATAAACTAAGAAGGAAGAAGTGATGGGAGTTAACTGGGAGGGTCAATGGGGGGAGGGGTGGAGGAGGGGGAGACATAGTACTAAAATGTTATCAGTTAATAGGTGAGTATATGAGAAATAGTAGAGACAAATAGAGAGTAGTAAATACCTGAGCACTGGCAAGCACAGCCAGTCAGTTCCTCCCCCCAGTGCCCCCTCCCCCAGCCCCATGAGGTTTGATGCTAAAGTAGGATGTACATGAAGCATTTACAATGGGACTGATGACTATATACTATGCTGTTTCTGAAATGTGTGACCTTCAGAATTTGTCAAATATACATGTGAATGATAAACTCAGAAGGAAGAGGTGATGGGAGTTAACTGGGATGGTCAATGGGGGTGTGGGGGGGGGGGGGATTGAATGTGCTAAAATGTTACCAGTTAATAGGTTGGGTATATATACAATGCCACTGATGGCTATATACTATGCTGTTTCTGAATTGTGTAACCTTCATAATTTGTCAAGTATACATAACATTCAATGGATAAAAAATCACATATTTAAGCAGCTGGTCCAAAGAGGTTGGCCCTCCTCCCCAGTTTTGGTCCCCTACCACTCCTCCACCCTCTCTTCTCCCTACAAAAGCTCACATTGTCAAAGAATATATCAATGACACTTCAATTCATGAAAAATCATCTTGATAACAATTGAGAACACTCAGATATATATTTAGCAAGATGACATATGGCCATGTTTTGAATGACAAATTACATCAGACTGTATTTTGTTTATCAGCAGCTCTTCAGACTGGTGATACAGACTGAGGTACCAGTCACTATACTATATGGACATGGGGTACCCTCTTGAATTTGTCAGAATCTTGAATCAGAGATCACACAACTGATACCCAGATAATAATATGTTATAACAGGGAGTTGTTGATAGAGCTCAAATTACATCTGGCTTTAATAAATTTTTATATGTATAATTTTCTACCTGCAGTTTTTTTTTTAAATTATTCCTACCTTGAAGAGAACACAATTTCTTTTCTTTTTTAATAATTAACTGCTTCTATATGAAGGGAATTAAATGATATCTGTGTATGTGAAGTGTCTGACGTGGTGTTTAATGCTAAACATTACACATGTACAGTATGTCTTGTATACATACTGTACTGTTGGTAGGTGAATACATGTGTATGCTGTGCCTGTGTACACACATTTGTGTACAGTATGACACAAAATGTGCTAACTGTCCAATATATATTACGGCTGGCATCATGTCAAATGATATTCATGCAACTTCTTAATTAGTATTTGATTTGATTGGAAATGCAAGCTGAGCCATGAGCATGAGCCATGAGCTGCTAAATGGTTATTAAATTCATCATTTGTGACATACAGATCAAACAAATATGTTTAGTCAAACCTGGGATCGATCGATCAAACAAAACTTTGCGTTTAAGAGACGTGATCGGTTTAAAAACGAGGTCTGGAGTATCCCAGTTTCTCATTTTGTATACAAGTTTCATTTTTTTTCTTGTTTTTTCTTTCTTTTCTATTAAAGTCTTAAACTACTTGTCCATTCAAGGATTAACCCATCAAAAGTTGCCAGATCACTCAATAGTTTTTCCAACACCTTTCTTTCAAACCACTGGCAGTATATATATTACATATTACTTAAAAACTTATAATGCTCAAATAGCACATTCATTCAATGAAAAACATAAAAAAGCCTTACTACTATTTCAGCATGGGAAGTTGCAGTACACATTGACATTTTCAGCTTCCTTCCCTTTTCTTTATAATGCACAAATCATATACATGGGAAAATAGATTACAGTCCAGGGCTACAGTAAGAAGAAAATTGTTTTTTTTACTGTGTAGACAGAATAATATTGTGTATGCCTATATGAAAGTATAAGGGCTACCAACAAGCGTTGACCTTACAGAATCAAAGGATGTATAATATGCAAATAAACGGTACTTGCTTTCAGTGTGTGTCCAGATGAATTTGTCTCCATTCTAGTTAAAGGTCAATTATACTGGTTCTGTTTTGATGTTTACATTTCTACCACGACAGTACATAGTCTGGTGTACAGTGATTGGTATCTGAACTAAAAAGCAATCATTGAAGGAGTACCCAACAATATCTCTAATATTACATTGTAATAAACTGTTCATAAAAACCTCAAAACTAACTTGATCGGGTATTCACGAGACATGATACTTAGTACCTGTCTCTTTATATGCGTGCCATTCTACCCTAGCCTTTGCACTAGCTGGCCTCACTTTGCCCACAGTCTGTGCTATAGGGGTGTAATCTTATCATTTGAATCAACACTCATCACCTTCATTTATGACTCTACCTCTCACCATGGAGCTATAATCTCGTTTATAGCTCCATGCTCTCACTGGATTGGATGTTCCAGAAAAGACAGATCAAATACAGTCTTTTCTTTTATGTGCCAAAAGTATTTTTAATTGAGCATTGTTTAATATCAAAACAGGAAGAAATAATCTATAGTTTCCGACCTATATATTGACATATGATACTTAATATCTATGATTCCAAGTTTAATACGTAAAACTATAAAGTGCAGTTTTATTGAACGAGGAGAGATTTGAAGTTGTGTGATCATTTTGCACTGTTGACACTCCTATCATGAGAGGTACAGAATTATACTGCCGATTTTCAAGGACACTCTTAAGTTTTGAATTAAAATGCTGGAAGTCAGACTATATCTATAGCTGGCATTTTCATATTTGTATAGAATTCGGCTATGTAAAGATGATATTGCAATTTTTGTAATTGAATGGGTTATAATGCAGGTAAAAAATATGGCCTACTTTTTTGCAATGTAAAAAAAATGTCAAAGCTTCAGAATGGCATTTCATTACCATAATTTTCACAATTCTACTTTGTTTTGTCAAATTACCCAAGGGGAATCGCATAGTTGAAGAGAGCTTTTACCATAGACATGTATTGATTGCATGCTCTGAATATCACTTACCTTGAGACCTGCTTCAGATGCAAATACAATCTTTTAGCTAGTTTTTACCAATGTGAAATTTTTACAATTTACTACTTATAGAGAAGAGTTAAAAGTCTTCTTGAAAACTCCTCAGAGATGACCTCTTGTTCTTTTACAGGCTGTTGTACATCTGATGACCAGACTATGGGATTATCCCCAAAACATGCAACAGATTAATAGGATACTGAGTGATTGATACAGGTGATGTTTATCTTGAAATCAGGGTCCTTGCTGACTTGAGAAACTTCACCAAAACTTTAAAACCAATGAGATTCCACAGGATTGAAAATTACCCTTAAATTAGTTGCAACACTTGCGAGTGGTAGATTTGGAAGGAGGAGTAAGTGGGCATTGCCCCCCTGCAGTAGGTCAGTGGGTGGGGGGGCAGTGATACAATGTTAACAACGTTTGTAAGCTAGGTTGATTTGAGTGCATTTGTAGAGTGGAGGCTGGTAAAGAGAGGAGTGAATTAAATATAAAAGTTCCAAAGGTTTAAAATTTCTAAAGGTTTATTGTCTGGTATGTGAAGTTAACTTGGAGTATAAACTTAACCCCTCCCATAATTGATGCCAAGTACACACTGGTGGCCCTTCAATTTCATGCACCCACATACCACATATTTTACAGCATACGTAACACCTGAATCAAGAATCATGAGAGGAGGTTAGGCTATATGTACCACGTATGTTATGGGCGTAGTATCCTATTATAAGCTTTAAAAGATAAAACTGTTAGTTGCGATGTAAACTAACTATAGAAAAGGTAGAAGTGGGGTGGGAACGTAAACTAACAGAGAGTAGAGTTACGTAACAAAAAAACACACGCCCCACTAGGGGCTCGCAGCTTACAAAGTACGCTACAAAAGTGAAGCCCCAACACTTAGAAATAGTGACCAAGTAACGAAAAAGACAACGAAAAAGACAGTATAACAGACAAAAACATGTATACAAATAAGTAAGATACCGCCCATCCGCCCCAGTGCGGAAACGAACGAAGCAGTTTCGCGGAACTGCTACCTGGGAAAATAAAGCTACGCTACTCAAAAACGAACACATGGGTGTGGGTCGCACACTAAAAACAGCCCCCAAATTCCCTCCCTTTATAAGAAAAGGATACTTATCAGGCTGTAAAAGACTGAAGAACATTCTGAAATCCCAAAGGATGTATAGAAGGTAAAAATCCAATGTATCCGGGCAATTTTCGTAAGATTTGCTATCCACTACGAAAACGCATGTGTAGACACTTTGGATGGTAGAATGAGAAGGGCAATGACCGGAGGAGCCGGTCGTTGAGGGTGCACAGTGTTAAAAGATTACCAGGGCATACTAGACACGGTAGAATGAGGTGCTAAGGTTGTGAGGAGACAGGTAAGCGAGGAGCGAAGTAAATCTGTTAGTTGCGATGTTGTATATATGAGAGAATAAATACTGTACCTAACTTCTTTGACCAGCAGGAAGGTTTCCTTCAGAAAGCAGGATGCTCCTTACAAGCTCAAGTGCTTCTCAATTTTGGAAGGAATGGAAAAAGTTGAAAAGTTATTTAAACAAGGATGTCCAGCCTACTCATCATTTGTTGTCATCTACAGCCGTTGTTATTAGTTACTAAGGAAGCAAACTATCTGTAAGAAATGTGAAGAAAGGCAAACACAAAATAAGCAGAGGAATTTTAATACATACAATACTCTACATTGTGTAAATTTTACAACTAACATATGACAGAAAAGTGAAATAAAATTTTATGGAAGATTTTGATTTTGTTGAAGAAATGGATGGAAAAGGAAGATTTATAATAAGACAACAAGTTCCAACTCTTACACAAAAATAAGAGATTACGTGCAAATTACTGAGCACTTATTCTAACCATATGAGCAAATAATGACCCAAACTGAGCAGTAAGTTGGACCTGATCCTAAACTTTCCTGACACCCCGAATGGCTCCATACTCAACTAAGGCATTACAGATAACTTTTGAGGAAATAAAGTTTCATTACTGGGGAACATGCACTTAAATTTGCTTTTCTTTCAAATAAAGTTTCATTACTGGGGAACATGCACTTAAATTTGCTTTTCTTTCAAGCATAATGACCTTAAATGATCTCTATATTACCTTTAACTTGACGATATTCAGCATTCCAAAAGTGGCTACTCCCAAAAATTTCAATTATGAACCTCTTGCAACATTTGAACCAAATGACTCAACCTTTATATTGAGCAGCATCCTAAATTCTTGTACTCAAAGCAGAGATCAGCTTTTGTCATTTTAAAATTGAAAAAGTTGAACCCATAGAATGATGCAAAGGCCAGCTTTACCTTTACTTTTATTAACCTCAAACTACCAGGAAGTTCTTACCCACAAATTCCAAACTTTACAAGGTTTGAACATTTACGAGTGACAGGCTTACCCATCTCCTGACAACCTCAGCACTCTTGTTCTACAATGTCTAGAGTGTACTGGTAACCTTTTACTACCGTGCACCCTCTATGACCTAACCCGGTCGGCCAATGACCCCCAATCTCATTCTACCACCCAAAGTGCTCAGAACGTTTGGTTTGTCAACTCTTAATTTTTATCTACTCGATTAGTCCGGTGCTGCCAGAAACCACAAACTCCTGTCCATACCCTATCCCACCATTCCCTCCCCCCTCCCCCTCCCCCTCCCCCCTCCCACCATTTCCATTCTTCAACTTCCACCATTCTTCCTTCTTTATAGTCAACTACTATATATGGCAATTATAAGTTCAATTTACGAAAGCATTGGTTAGCAGGGCAGTGGTAGGACATTATAAGCATGATGCAGGCACTTGAAATCTAAGTACTGCACAAATACACCATGCACTCAGTACATACTGTATACTACATGTAGATCTGTATATAAAGTCAATGCACTCATCCATAGCCAAGTAGCACAATATAGAAATATCTATTAAGTGTGCTCTTAACCATTTGAATTGTAGTGGAACTATAGAGTCACCTTCAGGTTGTGAATTAGTACTCAAAGTCAACATTCTATGAATACTTCAGGTTTTATGCTGTAAATACACCCACAACAGGTAAAAGCTCAATTAACCAGAAAACCAAACAAGCTTTGCAACAGATCAGAGCCCCAGTATAATAACTACTGTGTACAATTACACAGCTATTTATTTGATCTGGTACGTGCACTTCTCAGTGGGTTTTTACCCCAGAGCTGGGAGAGCATGCACTGTATATGGATGCAGTTTTGTACTTCCACATACACCCTCAATTTAAAGATTTCTTGCCATCACTGCACTTTTATAGATTATTCTTACGATAGAAACCCGGCACACAGATAATTAAGGTTATTAAATTGGTTAAATATACTACCCAGCTCAACCCCATGTGTTACAAAACAGTATATTAAATAAATAAAACCAACTTGTGAAGTATTTGTCCATAAATTATTGATTGAATGTGCTTTAAGACTGTGCGGTGTAAGGTTTTAAGCTACAGAAATAGAAAGTAATTAGTGTACTACATTAACTACAATGTATTCCTCCAAAGAAAGACGAACCAACTAAATCTGTAAATCATTCAGGGTCTTAGTTTCCAGAGCTCACAGTTAATGGACATAGCATGTTGTTCAGGATGTAACTTTGGGACACTGAAAGCACAACAATATTGCAAGGCAAATTGTTGAGGATTTCTTGGGGGAGGGGGAGGGGGGAGGGGGTTGTCCCATGGAAAAACCAGGCCCTTTGGTTGTTTTGGTTACAAGTCCAAACAGCAAACTTGGTCGTCCAAAAAAATAAAGTAAAAAAAAAATACCAATATATACACTGTAGGAGAGATGTGTAGTTGGTGAATAGAACAGCAATATGTAGACTGTAGGAGAGATGTGAAGGTTTGGTGAATAGAACACCAATATGTACACTGTAGGAGAGATGTGTAGGTTTGGTGACTAAAACACCAACTATGTGGGTGATACCAATTTTTCATTTTTTACCTATTTGGGATATTTAGTTACAATTTAAAATGTAATCTGAATTTTATGTTTAAACAAAAAGTTGTCCACCAGACAACGTTCACAGCTGATTTTGGTTTTAACTAAACAGAAATTTGGACATCTCGGATGACTGGACTGGTCATTAATAATTTGCACGAAATGTAATGTCTGTGAGTACAGCTACATACTGTATTTATAACTCAATATTACCTGGATGCCATTTTACAATCACTGTTTCAACACAACATGGTTTCTCATCCTATACACTGACTATGTATTTATAACTTCAGAGATAAACGTCACATCTTATGATCTATAGGCTACAGAATAATTTCCACTTTTGATTCCATCATGTTTAGTAATGATTGTTACAGTCTACCTAATGTGATCTCAACCATAGCCATCAAATGTAACACATGCAATGCTGTAACCTTATCATCAAATGGTAGATTAACCATCTGGCATCCATCATCCTTATCCTATTTATTACACAAAGTAAGCTGTTATTGAAAGCAAAATCAATTGCTGCAATTATGCATGTATACTGAGCTGTAGTCACATGGTCGAAACAACTGTGTTACCATGGTGACCATCAAACATCCACTTACTTTAATTGTTGCCAAGTAAAACCTGAAGGGCACACACATTAGCTATATAGTGTTCCAATATATAGCAATATATAACATTCTCATTGCCTCCCCCTCACCTCCTATCTTCCCCTTTCCTGCCATTCAAAATGTTCCCCCCCCCCAACCCCATTGGAATAAAAACAAGTCCATATTCTTGTTAAAATTTGGTCACATGTCAAACCAACCCTACGATTGAATCAAAATTTCTCACTGCACACGAAGGTCAGGCAAAGTTTAAAAGGATTTAAGCAAACCTAACCATAGATCACGGATCTTTGTAATAGAGATATCTGTGTTGTGCAACTATCCCAAACAGCTGCCAAGAAAAACTATTACATTTGAGAGATTTACTTCACAGAATTTATGCTGTGAAAGCTTGATCAAGTCTAAACATACATCATCATATTGCAAGCCAAATCTGCTAAACGATTGTAAATGTTTTCTTAATTATTAAAATGTTTAATCCTGTAAATACATCTAGAGATGTTTCGTATTATTAACATTGAACTAATATTGGCACTGGGCTTCAGTGACAACATTCACGTTGAAAATATGAAACAGATATAACAGTAAAATATAAAAACATAAAAATAGTAAAATAGTAATGATACCTCGTAGTGGTACTATGACACCTAACAACGTTCACAAAATGGCAGCCCGCTGGCACATATTTTTAATTCTAAATGTAAACAGTCCAAAACTGTCCTCATATATTATTTGGAAAGTTGTTTATCAGAAAGATTTACAGAATATCGCATAAACTTTGAAAGGAATTGTGGTTGATTTTACTTAGGTCTCCTAAATATATATACAACACAATTGAACAATGGTTCAATAGCATATGTATGTTATTCCATAAATTTGGTCTGCCTCATGTACTGGACGTTTCTTGTTCTGACAATGTGCCTTAACTAAAATTAGTGCAGCATGCACATGCATTGAAATTTGATATTGAAATAAATGTAATTCTAATTGTCTCTTAAAGTCCAATAAGTACTATTTTTTTTATCAGAACTACACGTGACAATTGAAATATTTCTCTCAATTTAATGTGCACCCCCCCCCCACCCATCCCACTTCAAAATGTCTGGCAATACCACTCCCTAGGACTATGTACAAAATGTCGATATTCTGACTACATCGATAATTCAGTATGCACACAGTACACGAAGGCGTGCTGTCAGATTTGTCCCCAAACTCTCTTAAACTTGTCACCTTAAAAAGTCACAAGAATAATTACATCCCTGTGAAATCTAGCATACTTCTCACATTTTGCCAGATTAGACTGTATAACTAGTAGCATCTATTTTAGACTCTTGAATTTTCATGAGACACTCAGTTATTACCTGAAGGTGACAATTCACACAGAAAGGGGAGAGGGGGGGGTGGATAAAAAGCTGAAGGCAATATAACACATACTGTATATCGGCTATTGATGGGAAAATCAAGGGTTGACTTTATCCTTCAAGAATAATTCCATAAAAATATCATATGTATGTCAAATTTAGTAAAAACCTAATTTCAAGAGCATGCAGATAATACTGGACATGTTGACACATCAAAATGGTAGGTTTTGGACGATAGAGAAATTGAACAGTGACTCAGAAGTTATCAGTTTTAGCAGAATGGATGGGTGGCAATACTGTGCATGATTTAGGTGGAGACATGTAAGAGCAATACCTCTGGCTATGGTTGTGCAATTTTCAAAGATGGCCGACAATTATCCAACAAAATTGAAACATTCAGTGTAATTCCTGGTACAGTAAAATGAATTAACTCTGAAAGTCTGAACTCTGTTTAATTGATGCCTGGATAAATTGCTCATTTAAAGCTTCTCAGTTCAAACCTGATTGCTACTATTTTAATATTGTCATAGAGAAATCTCTCCCACACTTTTTTTTTTCTTGCTGTCCAATAAACATGTACAATGAAAGGTTGAATGTACCTTTACATATCATAAAACATGTTACTTGAGACTGACCATAAGGTGAAAGTTTAATTACATTTCCCTATTGATTTCTGGGTTATATACACTGAGGAGCTGGCCTAATTTTACAACTGTTTGCTATATAATCTGTAGACCAGCCATATGGGTTGAATAGCCTCTGAATAGTGCGAGGTGGAGTGTGAGGCTTTACATCCATTCCCCCCCCCCCCTTGCCCATCCCCCATCCCTCAAACATGCCCACTTGACCTTACACTAAATTCAAACATAGGTTATTAACACAATCATGTATTTAGACCTAATTTAAAGTGTAAAATGTTGCCTGGAACTGCACCATTTGATGGCTATATCATTCACGGGGGAGGTCTAGTGTTTAAATTTAACTCCCACTGGAAGTAGAAGATGGATCCAAGTCATAACTAACAGTTGTGAAGTAGAACAGGTAAGTGAGGGAGCAAAGTAAACTTAATTATTTGACAGAATTTTATTTCATCTTGGTTTAATAACAAAAGTCTGTACCTAGACAGCAAGCCAATCAAATCACCTAGAGAGTCTCACCTATGCCACCTGTCTGCGGAATGAAAATAGGGGGCGGGAGAACGGGGGGGGGTAGCCACCTAAACCTTTATTTTATCAAATGAGGATACAGAGATGACAACAGAATAGCAAACTACAACTCTTGGATTACAATTTGAAGTGATTTTTTTAGTTCAATTCTGTGAGTACATGTACAGTGGCGTCTTAATTGCTACCTATAATAATATATATGATAAAGCTTTTTTTTACGACCGAAGAAGAAATATCTACTGGCATACATATATGTGTACAACTAAGATAACCGCAACTTGCTCATACACATGCTGCGGTATCAGCAAGATTTCTGTATTATACTGGTATAATAATTTTTTTTTTTTTTTTTTTTTTTAACGCACTGGCAAAATACAAACTTGAGCATATATTCAAATCCAGTTACTCTTATAAATTTTGACTGTCATGGAAATGTCTGCCCAAGGAGGGTTCTGCCACATATAAGGCTGCTAAGTGTACTGTAAGATAGGTATAATGTCCTCATTCATACATAATTTATCACTATTGAAGCCTTCTGGGAATGCATACAGCACTCACATAATTTAACCACTTGAAGCAGACGCAAGTGAATATTAAATTCATTCAAATGTTACATGGAATGATTTGGCTGGCACTTGTCTGTAGGGACCTCTAAAGTGATATTTGAAAAGTTTCGGCTGGATTTGATGAAAACCACTATTCATTACTTTAAAAAAAAAAAAAAAAAATTCTTTTTAGTTTTATGCAAGGCTCACATGTCTGTAAAGAATCATTCAAACCCAAGTTTTTCATACATGCATGGGAAAGCTACAATAAGGCTATCAAGGTTCTCTTTTAAACACAAGGTTCTTAATTATAATTTAACTGTTACACAACTTGATAACAATTAGAGATGCTTACATCAATATTTATAAG
The DNA here is from genome assembly GCA_020650975.1 of Apostichopus californicus. NCBI lineage: Eukaryota > Metazoa > Echinodermata > Holothuroidea > Aspidochirotida > Stichopodidae > Apostichopus > Apostichopus californicus. The sequence goes on from JAIPMN010002181.1 coordinate 36,307, forward strand.
GACCTTTATACTGTACAGTGTATGGCAGTGCTCAAACTATATGTGACTCTCTAGCATTCTAGCATATTCAGTAGACTAATATATCAGTATGTGTCCCACCTTTTGTCTTCCTTGAAATAAACTTACTTTTTAGATTGAAGAATGTAATAGCAGGCCGACTGTTTGTCTAAGAATTATGAGCTGGAGCTGGTCAATGTGAAAATTAGTAAAACGTTCCGATCACAAGTTTTAACAATATTGGTTATTAAAGTAGTGTGGGTATAGCCTCATGTTAGAGTAAACTTGATATCACGACAATTATGCTTCAATATGCCGGTAAAAAGTTATAGCTGTGAAGAGGATGTTGAAAGGCGAAATGAATGTAAAAGATAATAGCTATCCCTAATTGTTTCATGATTTAGTTGGCACGTTTATACTTTGGTTCCTTAAATTTGCAGCATTTGAGGAATTTTTATAAGAATACAAAAACTTTGCATGAAACGCCTCGTAATCACAACAAAGAGCGAAAAGACAACTGTCATTTTACACTATTTTATTCCTTTTTAGGACTGAAACAAGTTACCAATACCGTACCACGTTTAACACATACTGTTTCGATCACAAGAACAAGGACTGCATGTACACAAATCAAACTTCAAACTATATTAATTTTTTGGAATAGTTGCATCCTCAAATATTTCATGGACTCATACCAAACTGGTTGAGATCTTCTTGTACTCCACTTGGTGAGCGTATACCTATAGTTTCAGAAAGAAAACCTTTCCAAATCAATTGAGATACCATGTTCAAAGTACCCTTACCATATCCAATACTGGTGGTTAGGTAAATTCCTTGACCTAACAGGTCAAGCAAGGATATCAACAAAGATGGTCAGACAGATAAAAATTTATTTTGGATATGTCAGCTACAATCAAATTTTCAGCTCTGTGTAATATTGTCCCACATGTATACAACTTTAATATTACAACCAACTATAAAGTAATATTTTATCAACAACTTCCCCATTATTTGAATATCAAAGAAGAGAAAGTTTACAGTGAATTAAGTTGATAATGAAAAGCAAGCAATAAAGACAATATACCCTATAAAACTGAACAGTGACCCATTCACCAATGCACACAGTGGAATTAAGTTAAGTCGGAGAAGGACCTTGTCTGTTTGACCTATTCACTAAAAACAAAGCTGCTCATTAATAACATCATTCATTAACTGATGTACATGGCAAGTAAACCAGTTTAAATATTCTTGGATATTTATTGCACATTAATGAATTAACCGACTGCAACCACGGCAGACAGCCCCCCGTGCGGTTATAAACCGTCCCTTACCAGCAGTAACAAATGATGTGCCCCTCTAAAATGCTATCAGTTACCCTCATGTTCAGTAGAACTATAACTATTATCAAACTAATTAAATCAGGGCTTGAAAAACTCTGTGCAGCTTCAACAATATTTGCATCAGAAATGAGCTTACTGTACAGTATTAAGAGGAAATGTATTGAGGTGGACAGTTTTTACAAATGATCGTGTGGATAGATCCTGTTTCAAATGTCTCACATTGGAGAAAATCCTCAAATGGTGCCCTTTGAAAATTGCCTTGATGCCATTTTTAAAGTTGAAAAAATTGCTGAGCACTGTGTCTCATCATTTCAATGAAAATCCACTTGGGACAATTTCTAACTTGCCCTAAAAGATTGCCTTGCGCCCCTGGATCTGTTAATTCGGGCTCTGATGTAAAGTAATATCCATTTCAAGGGTCCATGACAATATACTGATGATATTACAGAACCGTTGTTGATTTAACATGATAGTACAGCAGAATTCATTATTGAACTGTTTACAACTGTAGTTTTATGATATTTGTTTTGCTATAAATATTTAGGGCCTCCATTTGCTATATCATATTTATTGTATCTATGGAAATGGTTCATCCATGAGGCACTGGCAGTGTAATTGTTTACAATGCTAACAATTTTAGTAGGTTGGGTAAATGGAGATTTGCATAAATGTGCAGTGGAAAGGGATAGACTGTACAACACGAGTGAAGTAAAATGTATGTATTTTAAACATTCATGTACTCATGTTTTCATTCATGTGTTTAGTAAAACATATTTTTAGAAATATTCATGGAGGCAAAACATGAACTGACTAAAACAAACAAGGTTATCAAGGCTCTGTGTTTGCTTAATGCAGGATGTATGCAGTATATATGCTTTCCCCTACCAGAGTTTACACTGAGATCTGTACTGATATTGCTCAGTATGAACCTGAAACAATAGAACACAAATTATGATTTTGTTTGGTCACCGTAATCGAGACAGGAAATCCGGCATTAAATTTTTCAAGTACACAACATTACCACTAATCAAACAGATTGCATTACTGAATTGTTTTAGTTCAACCATGGAAAGTATCATCCTCCAGGGGCAATAGTAATGATGACTTCATTGTACTGAAGTTTGACAATTCAGAGACAATCATTTTTGTAGTTATTGCAGGGTTTTTGTTAAGAAATGTAGTAGGTGGGTCAAGTTGAAAAGTAGGCGGGACTGTGTGTACGCGGACATGGGGGAGGGGTCTAAGGGGAGGGGGTGCAATTTAAAAGTCTCTAGATGCAAAATGGTGCAATATACAGCTGTTTGGTCAATGATATTGCCCCCTCCCAATCACCCCTTTCTTCTGTCCTATTTTTCTTTTTTCTCCTCAATGTTTTTGTAGTAGCATACCGAGAACCTTGTACAGGGAATTCGGAAATGGGTTAGGGCATGTTGAGTGATGTCATATTCCTAGTCGGTTTCGTCGTTGCGTAACTGATAGCAGCAACTGGTTCATATGAGCGGGGAAATGACATAAAGCCAGTGATAAACCGGTCTGATTGTGGTTGTGGGTTGTAATAATTTCGAACCATGCGCAATTGTATGTGCGGCGTGTACTTGCGTGGG
>JAIPMN010002182.1:0-13878 GCA_020650975.1 Apostichopus californicus
TGCATGCTTCACTACTTAATTATAAATATCATTTAAGAGTAAAACTCCCACAAAACGTGAAGTGACTTTTCAGGATAAATGTATGACCTTGCTACTTTTTTATTTTGGCAGAAAATAAACATTTTTGATAGAATGAAGAAGAACACCTACAGATCTGAAAAACAAACAAAAAACCCACAAAAAACCTTGAGGTTAAAAGTGAGTAAAAAGCAGAAAACACATGTCGATTCTTAATTTGTTGAAACATCAGCTGGGTCAATAGATGCCGTACAAGGTAGAATGAACACTAAAATTTAAACCTGAGGTACTATACTGTTTAGGCGGCTAGTTACCTCGATATCTAAACATATTACATCTGAACATGCAGCTAACATTGGTTATAATATCACACGATGAAGGTGGTATGATCTATGACAGCTATGGATCTATATGCACTACCACATATGGATATACTTTATAAAATGTACAGTCAGCTAGTTGAACCCTAGCTGATACATCCCAAGGGATTGGGAGGGGAGGGGTGGGGAGGGAGAGGGGAGGGGTGGGGAGGGAGAGGAGGACTGTAAAAAATACATCATTTCAGATTGAAACATCTTTGTTTTCTTTACAATTTGTCAAGTAATTATCCACAGCACCAACAAATATTTCTACACAAAAAAAACAAAAACATTTTGATGACACTTTGAAGTACATACAAAGACGTTTGATAGCTACTGTAAGTAAACATTCTATAGGTATCAGGGTTTAAAGAATAAATCAACAAGACGACCATACTGACGGACTGACTGACTGAAAGTAAAGCATTTGAAGAGCCCCTACAGTGATCCAACTTCCTAGAGTAGTTGAAAGTTTGGCCAGTCGAAAAAGGTTACATTCAATCAAATATATCTCGAATAAGGAGCAAGATATTGAGATAGGGTTTTTCAGCTAGCAGTATGGAATATTTTTCTCTTTGATATAAATTTCACATTGTTTCTCACCAGAAAATACTTATTTAGTTTTCTGTTTTTCACATGTCGTTAAATATAAATAATGAAAATATTTAACATGGCAATCTTTAATCTGCTGGGTTTACATTCCCAGATGAGAACCTATGGGTGTCAAGTTCACCAGATATGGTCCATTTAACACCTCCAAAATATCAGTTATTTCCTGTCACAGTTTCACATCACATAAATTGATACTTCCTACAACTTGACATCATAAATGTCTGTTTTGAAACACAAATATTACAAAAAGGAAGAAAGTAAACTAAGAAAGCTTCCTTGCATAGATAAAGTTTCAAAAGGGAAATGATTCCGGCATTTTGGATGTTGATACACATTAGTTCGAAAACTGTACAATATAGCTTTGTTCTATTAACCTAGATTAAAGACTATAAACTAACAATGAAGTTAGGACATGAAAGTGTCAAGGTAACTATGAAGAAAACAACAATAAAACATCACAGAATCTTACTGCGATTTTTCTACATTTCTGATGGAATTCTGATGACATCAGAGTTTCCGTTTTTTTTTTTTCTTTAGACTGAAAACTAGGCTGATACTTTTACACCCAGTTTTAGAAATCCTTACCACCTGCAACAGCAATATTGGTGACCAGTATTGCACTAAAATATGCTAAAACATGGCCACTAGCATGCAATGATCAACAGGCATTTTGCTATATAGGCCTACCATCACTCTGTGTTTGGTCACAAAGGCACACAAGGGGCACAAGTTCAAAGCAACCTTGAAATTGCTAAAAGTTTGAAAAATGCAATTCCTGATGGTTCGGAATCTCCAAATTATTTCCAGACATTGAGAAGTGTTAAATTTAGACAAGTCAATGTCTAAGTGAGGAAAAGTTCTTTAAACCCTCAGTAGTCCGGTCACTTTGAGCGACGTAGAGCCTTAAAGGTATTTCCCAAAGCGGTTAATGTTTGATGATGTAGGTGTTATCTCTCGTCAATGTGTGTTAGTTATCACAACAAGTCCATACTTCCTTATGACTTTGGAGTGGTTCTTATGATTAAAAAGAGCCAGGCAAAACAACAAACCAATTGACTATCCAACCGTCAGCAATATCAATGGAGCAAACAGGTATGGATATGCACAAAGAATATTGGAAAGTTGGAGCATGGGACACATTTTTCTATTTATAGAACATTCAGTATTTTAAGGTTTTAACGTAAAAGGCCACACCATCACGATACCAAAGCAAATATAACCCAACAAAAAGAATTGCAGTTGAAGGTATGTATGTATGTATGTATGTATATGTGATCTTCCCGCAAGCAGGAACTCGCGAAAGAAGCCATGGAGGCTTATAGACTCGCAAGCTGACCGAAGCCAATCTCTCGGCACACATCCATTTAACGTCCATGTCGGGAGGTTGTTATTGAACAACACCCTTGCCAGACGACACACATTGCTGTCGGCGGGAATCGAGGTCCTCGACAACGTCCTCGACAAAGGTCCTCGACAACGTCGTAGCATTATTTGATAAAATCGACGACCAAGTTTTGAATCGCTATTTCTTACTTGTTACTTCCGTCATGCACCCTTACAAAGAATATTAACTTTATTTAATATCTTTGTCGACTAAAATGGTCACTGGTTTAATATTCAACCGATGTAACCTTAATGGCCATTAGAAACAAACACTATGGTACAGCTGTACACTGGTCATCAATCACCTGTACGGTTTGTACATAGAAACCATTGAGTTATACCAGTGTGAATGTACTCATTAAAGTGATCTACTGACTGTGGTGTGGCTGACTAATGCAGCTCGAGTCATTTCTAATAATAAGTTCACTCTAAGATTATATAAAGATATTGAGTAATTTATCTGGCAAACTTACAAGTTTTGTGATAATGATGATGGTCATACAGATATGATTAGCCTAAGTATGAGGTATAAATTAAGCTCTCTAAGCTCACATTTAACAATATTGTTATATAGATGAAGATGAGATGGGGAAAATTCTAAGTGCTGGCTAAAATAATTGTTGCACTGTTTGTTTCACATGTATAGTTATGGAACAGAAGATGTATATGCATGTTAAAGCAATAACTCTACAATTAAACAAGGTACTTTAATACTAATGTACACATATGATGTATGCATGGGGATAGGAGGGGAATATTTTAGTACTAATAACATGAAGTTTAATAGAACACTGTAAATATTCTGCATAGCAATATAATGTTCATCATGGTTGATATCTGTTTTCTGTATGCTGATGAAAAAGATTTGATTTCCAAAGAGAAAAATTGCTGAGAAACGAACTCATAATAATCCACTTTAACAACCTTTTGCTCCTAAGTCCAAATATGTTTTCCTGTCTCTTTTTCTTGTTTTCTCGTTTTCAAATTTTGACTTGGTCTGTCCTAGAAAAGAATGATTCTGTTAAAATCAATGTGAATATATAAAGCCATTAAAAAAAATTGTACCAGCAGTATCAAGTTGCACTACAATTTCATTCCACAAATTTAAACTGTTTAATAAATGTTGAAAAGCTTTCTTCGGATATATGTATGTAAATACACGCTACTTTAGAGCAACTTTTTGAATATTTGTCTGTACATTTGACACCTGTTCATTATCATTCGAAAGAAAGATTTGCAATAACCACACTCTCATAATTCTTTTGTCAAAATGAAGGTTAAAAATGGACTCATAAAAAAATTTAATTGCATCCTCAGCATTTTTTAATTGCTCCGAAACTTTTAGTAAAATATAAATTATAAATTTAAAAAATGCCAAATTCAAGTGTAACATGTCACATTTATTAACTCTTTAATTCATAATTTGATATGAAGCTTGACCAAGTTAAGCTTATGACCTGCATTGTAATTAATGCTTCATGACAGTTCTGAATAGCATTTACCAAACTCGGCTGCTTTAAAGAGAAATGGAATGAGATCAAAGAATGAACTTTGTTGGCAAACATTGTACTCAAGTATAAACTAAACACAATCTGATGATTGGGGCAGAAGTAAGTAGTGAAAATCAACTTCAATCTGTATAGCTATAGATAAAAACTAAACCTAGATAAAAATGAACACTACACAATATTAGGGTATATATATATATGTGTATATATCGATGAGGCATTGTTAGTGGGCCGTCAATGGATAACTTAATCAGACATTTGTGAAGCAACTGCTGAGAGATTTCAATGACTTCTCAGAATTAACGTGGACTTTTGACCCATTTTGTAAATATTATCAAGCGAAGGATATGTGATAGTATCCAATTAGATGAACCTTAGTTTAAAACCTGACTGAAATAGTACGAACCAAGATAGCCTGACAAATTTATGAAAATGATGTGTCTAATGAATTATGTACTAAACCAGAAGATGACAGGGTTATAATTCATTTCACCATTTCATTTAAAGAAGAAAATAGCTATCCTTGAATATTACATCAGTCACTCTTCACAAATTGAAGGCTATAAGTCACAAAATATGAATATGCATCTAATAAAAGCCAATTTTTACTTCATGTTTATGTTATGACTACAAGTGTATGTCTGGCTACAGAGCAACTAAGTATTGTATTAACATCAAACTAGTATTTATGAATGCCCCCTCCCTTTCTCCCTTCCCCTATATATTCGTACCCAAGAAAGAAACTTTAACATGTCACAAAGATAAGACAAGAAATCCTGTCTTATCGCACTGCAGGCATTACCAATTCAAATCAATTCAGATTTACTTCAACCAATAAAAAAAAGTATAATACAAATGATGGCAATATAATGAATAGAAGATGGCTGGGGAGTTATGAGAGAAAGCTAGCTTGTAAGCTCAAAATCCCTACAGGTATATATAGAAACATACGCCACCTTCACAAACATAAACAAATATGTATGAGATATGCATGTATCTACTAGCTTGATAGCTACACACATACATACAAACAACAGGAATTGACAAAATTAACAATATTTACAAATAAAAAGGACCTGTTAGTATTTGTGATTCATGGGAAAACAACTTTATTACTATTTTGTTGCATTAATGTCACAAAACCTGTTTAAAACCGTCAATAATGCTTACTTTCCCCTAATCCTCCTTCCACTTTGCAAACATTTTGAGCACTAATTTATTCCCTGCTTTATGGTATTCTGAATCAGAATCTGGTAAACTTCACAGCAACATGGTGTGCATGGTTGGCTATGTAATAATGTACATGAACAGGCTGTAGATATTGCCAATGTAAGAAATTGGAATTGTTCAAAATACGAGTGTTTCGTGTTTGCCAATACCTAGTCAGATTGAGAAATCACACCAACATTAAAATCATTCCATAAACAGATATTCAACCTTAAAGAGGATGACAAACTATAAAACTGCTGTTAAAATCCTCTTTAAAATTTAACTATAAATTCCCATGGCAACCTTTTCTTTCTGCAAGTTGAATCAGGAAACAATGGCTGAAGAAAGGGGACCTTTGTCTTTAATCTCCCCCCCCCCCAAGGGAGATAAGGACCCCCCTCCCTCTGACTCCATCACAGACCGTGGATGAATGGGAAAAAATGTAAATTAAAAACAAGATATAATGCACTGATGAATCATTTTCCTTTTCAATTTATGTAAAAGCGAAAGCGTTAGACAGCAGGGCTAACAAACTGAAATAGATCACTTACATGAAGTGAATAGATGCTTGACACAATTTCTTTCCACCCACTCATTGCTGAACGAGAAAGAGCAAAATTAATGCAAAGATACATTAACCGAAACACTTTGTCAGTAGAGGACCTCTCGGTACAATTACGAGATTACATTGTTATTCCAGCGTTTCCAGCTTTCTTGCCGGCGGCATTTTTAATACCAGCTAAAGATATTTAGTTTAAGACTGCTCTGAATCATTACTTATAGTAAAGATCATTTGCATTCATTTGTCAATAAGACCCACTTAAATATTAAACAAAATGCAATTGGTACATTTAAGCACTGTATGAAATATGAATTAGGATACTTCAAGACCTGATTCCTTGAAAAACATGTTTTGGTCTATACTTTTCCTTCTAAGGAAAGTCTTACCGGCCTCTTTTTTGTTTGTATACAGTCTAAACACATTCGTTTTGCAGGCTTTTTTGGTGTTCTTCACCTGATTTCTTCAAATCTAATTCATGTCACAAATTATTTTCCATTTTGTCTTTTAAACAAAGGTTTTTTTTTAAATTTTTTTTTTATTTTATAAAATGCTAAAGTGAACAATAGCCCATGCAGATTGACAGAAGTCAAGACCAAATATAGACAACAGGGTACTATAAAGGAAATCCACATGGAAGAATTTTTATAAAATAGTGACAATGATTACACCCTAATTTCATTATAATTGAAATGATTCTATGGCCCGTTTGATATCTCTGAGCTCATCCATATTATTTGCATGTCTCAAATGATTATTCTAATTTACTTCCTCTTTGGTCTCACCTCAATTCTCTTGAATTCAGTGCATCCTCTTTATTACTTTATAACCTTTTTTGTTAGGTACACAGCCTGGTAACACAATATATGAAATAACTCATTAACCATTGCTAATTGCTAATAACTCAACAATACATTAGATAACATTGAAAATAAATCATCTAGCTGGTTTCAAGTCAGCCAGTAAATCAGTTGGTTGAATTTATTAGGATCATGCAGTTATTGACAAAATAAGCAATTCAATAATATATTGTCAAAATAGAACACCTTTATTCTTTACTTAGTTCATTGCTAAAATCATTCCTTTAAAATATATCAAATTTTTTGCTGGATTAAAAACATCATCTTATACCAGAGGTTAAAACTAACTTTCAAAAAAAGGAGAAAATATGCAACATCATTATTGAAATAGTAATCAAATTTCTGTTAATTAAACATACAGAAGAACATTACAATATGAAACGATGAAAGTGAGGGCGCTATACTAAAACTCAAACACTGTAAAGTAGGTGCATTTTACCATAATGTAAAATTGTCAACATTATTAATGCAGTATACAATTTCAGCATTCAGGGTATGTATGTATGTATGTATGTATGTATTTGTGATCTTCCCGCAAGCAGGAACTCGCGAAAGAAGCCATGGAGGCTTATAGACTCGCAAGCTGACCGAAGCCAATCTCTCGGCACACATCCATTTAACGTCCATGTCGGGAAGTTGTTATTGAACAACACCCTTGCCAGACGACACACATTGCTGTCGGCGGGAATCGAACCGGGGATCTCATGACTGGGAGACGCCGGCGTTAACCACTAGGCTATACACTCCGCCTTTCCAGGGGATTGCAACATGGTAGCGGGTATGATTGCAGCGGGTATGATTGCAATGATTGATGAAGCGGGTATGATTGCAACATGGTAGTTTTCTACATTTTGCAGAAAAGTTTGTACAATAAATAATAACAGTGTTTAGAAAAGAACATTTTAATTGGTTGTAATTTTTTTCCTCTGTCATGCCATCTGTATAACAATTAAACAATTACAACATAGTAAAACATTATGAATATCTTGCATGGAAGAACTATGATTTTTCAGTCAGCAATCTGCCATAGGTATATATAAAGACCATATTCCTACTTGATACAGTCAATGTTATAATATCTCGTAAATTTTGAAACTGATGAAAATGTCTTAACCTTTGTTGCAGACCTCTTGAATACCAAATTGGTATACTTAACCTAGGGTTTTGCTTTCAGATGACAATTTTCTTTTAAAAAAAGGGGGGGAAAAAAGAAGAAAAAAGTAAGATTGCTACTAATTGATCAAGCTAAGATATTCCTCTTCATATATTTTACAAACTGAAGTTATTCAGAAAGTAACCAATTATTCATCAGCCATACACTTTTCACTTTAAGATTATGATGTAATATAATATATGAGGCATATATAGGAAAACACCCTGAGTTTGAATTTAAATATATGGAATGAAATGGGACTAACTATAGGAATTGTTCTACAGTGTTATTTGATTTTTGGATAGCACGATATCCAGAATTTATTCAACTTTACCAATAAAAAAATATCTGCATCAAATGGGAAGTAACTAATGTATTCATAAATAAACTCACTTATCATCCTCCGACTTTCTTAAAGATTGGAAAACAATGATTAAGACAAAGAAAAAAAGAGCAAAATAATATATATATGATATGTTCAAGGAAATTTCTATTTTAAGATATATTTAAAGAGAATTTTAATAGTTCCTATTAAGTAGATTTATCCTACAGTCAATTCTCTAAATGATGACTTATTCCAGATGAGACCTGATTTGAATATTTTTTAAGTTTTTGTTTGTATCACAATCTGATATTCCTTCTGTTTAATCCATACATTCAACCATCATCAACTGACCTTCAATATATATCAAACAACTTGTTTCACTTTTGCATGCATATGAACAAGATAATAGATGGACAACAGTGAAAGTGTATGGTCAAGATTCTTATTAAATCCAGCAGTCTGTGGTATGATGTTGGCGTATTTATGATAGGAAGTCATAACCTATCAGATAGTTCCAATACATACATGCAGCTCAGGGTTAAAGGGGTCGTCCATTCATATGAAAAGATTTGTCCGGATGACATCAATACATATATACTAACTGAAGCTTTGGTTATCAATACTAATTTAGCCTCATGTTGAATCAAAGCTGATCAAATTTGCAGAGTTTTTTTATCAACTAGTCAATTTTGTTCTTCTTCCTTCACCTCCGTTGAACTAGTGTCGCGCACCTTGGCACCATTATGACCCCTTTAATATGTTTCTATTACTGCAAATTGGACAGTAAAATCTACCATATGGGTTGGCCTTTATGAATTGTTATCCTTGATATGGTCAAGCTGGACATTTATAATGCAAATAATGTCATGAATAGCTTTAAAAGTTCAGTGAAAAGGAAATGCTAACACTACAAAACCTACACTGTGGTCTTCCAAGCAGCAAATTAGCCTAACGTTAAATTGCCACGTCAATATGTAGTCTTACAATGCTTTGCAGTGAACTTTATACAGATCAAGCATGGTATTACATATTTGGGGCAGTCAGCCTAAATAATCATCACCAGGCTTGACATAACTATAAAACAAAGGTGCTACCGTTCGCTGAAATCCAGATCAGGCATGAGAATGTGTCAACTGTTCACACTCAGAGCCTTTAAGGCTCTAAGTGTAATAATATTTACCTTTAATGATTCACCTATGTTAATTGAACCCTTTCCTCCAATTCCAACCATAGTAAAAGGTCACTATAATTACATGGAGAAGGCACCGCTTATTAACAAATATTAATACAGCTAGACTGAGCTATTCCTTTAATAAACGACACATGTATCTGATATGACTCTCTGTACATAAAACTTTAGAAGGGTTATGCTTGTACAAAGAACAAACTTAAAGGTCATCAGTATTGGCCCAAATTCTTAGCATTCTAAGAATAACTAAACGTTTTGAAAAGTTCCTTCCTGGTGGAATCCAGCCAATTTCACTGAAATCGTGAATGTGAAAATTTAGACAATTAAATGTCCCTATGAGGAGAAATACTTTTGAAGGTGGCAGTAAAATGCATGTAGAGATTGGAACATGCGTGACCATAATACTTACCTTTCTAGCATATTTGGCGGCTGTATACTGATGCCCTTAAATTTAATTCTTTACTTAATCCTTAAATTTAGTTGTTTATTTAATTAGGCAGTTACATGAAGAAGTTGTATTACGTATCCCCACACCCATAATATCTGTAGGTACGTCCATCAATGAGTGAGAGGATTTTAACTTGTCTAAACCCACAAATTCCATATAAGTTTTATCACATATTACAGCATATTATATCATGATCCCTGGATAAGTCTAATGGTATACTACATTAACCTACATCTAGACAATCCCATATTCTATGAAAATGCTGTGACATAACCCTACAGAAAAAAAACTGCACTGGTTATGCTTGCTCATGACAGAGAAACGGTGGCAAAAAGAGTTCCTTCATAAGCATAAGTTGTTCCTGTTTTTCGATGCCATGACACTTTAACTGTCAGAAAAACTAAATTTCTCTGATTATACTGATTAATATTGAACTACCGGCCTAAGGGATAACATCAAATGTCTCTCAAGATGCGATTTAACTTTTGACAGAATTAGGCCTCTTAAATTTTCTTAAAAGGGAAGGTTGTGTCTGTCATGATCATATACCGTAATCAAACTAAACAGAAAATAGGATTCATTTAACCAACCAAAAACAGACAAAAAAAGACCTGTGCCACGAGATGGCCAAAAGCACATGTAGTCGTCAAAATCTAAGTGAGCTAAATTAGAACACAAATAAACATTGTTGACTTTTTGTTATTTACAAACAAGCTAGAAGGAAAAATGAAGTCAGGAATTAAAAGCAAATTTTCCAAATATTCACAGTAACGTATGGTGTGATGGTCAGACGAGAAGAACTGAACACAACAGAGCTACAATTTATATCCATTTAATTTCAAATCTGAACCACAAAAAATTACTAGCGGACTTAGTTTTAAAGGAAATGGCTAAAACTAGATCTTATATGCTGGTGTATCATAACACAGTAATTATAGTACTTATCATTGTAACCAAACATATTACAATTGGCTTGTAACCTTCCCAAAAAATATGACCAAATAACTCCCTCTTTTGCAACACCACAAAAAGGTCTTGAAAAACAATTCTAATGAAAAGAAATCAGAGGCCAAAACAACTGTCTAAACACTTTGGGTGGTAGAATGAGAAGAGAGGGCAGTGCCCAAAGGGGTCCAGTCATAGAGGGGATGAGACAGGTAAGCGAGGAGCAGAGTAAATTGAACATTGTCAAGCAAAAACAAAAATAAAACATAAACCCCAAGACTTACTGGTCTGGGCGGTAATTACGAATGACAATACCTACCTGTTTCATATACATATGCAAGCCGATCTACCTAGCCTATAACAATTGGTATATTCTTGCACTGCACCCCATATGACCTTCCTCATCTACCATTCCATAGTGTATAATATATCTTTCTGGCTGGAAATTTCATCTACAGGGATTAAACATTCTAAGACTATCTTTATGAAAGGTTTTGAAGTCAGAAGAATTTCTTTGTTAACCTTTTAAAATCTACCAGGAGCACTGCATAAGTTTCCTTGAACTGGGAATGCATTATGTACAGGCGGGTAAGAGAGGCATGACGTAAATTCAAGACAAGAGATGTAATTTGTGAATGAAACATTCAATATTGGCAATAATTAATATGACACACACATTTCAAGTGGACGAATCAAACGTAAACATCTTCTTTTCATAAATTGGGAATGTTTGCTTATCATTCCATGATATTAACATTTATGTTATTATTTATGGAAGAGGTGAATGGTTTCAGATATGAACAGCTTAGAAAATGTTGCTTTGGAAATGGAAAGGGCTATTTTTTCCTTTTTGTCAATTTAGATGACACAAATGGGACCAGGCCACCAGCCCCACCCCACCCATAAAATCCCTTTAATAATTTCTTTGCCATTAGAATTTACTGTATAGAAAATGCTAATTAAGAAACTTTCCACAGATGCTTGAGGCCTTGAGAATATATTTCAAACGCATTGCAATTCTTAAAAGTGCTGTATAATATATTCTTTTGGATATTAGAGAAATTAATGCCCCTCACATATTTTTCTCTCCAAACTCCAAACATTCCACTAATTAATCATTCACTTATATTCATTCATCAAAAGTATATATCAACATTTATACAACAAAGCACTTATTTCTAAAAATATCTGATCTGAAATACTACAATGTTATCACAACATATAGAATAATATTACAGGGAGTTACAGAGGATCGAGGCAATTACAAGGCCACAATGCAGCTTTGTTGCTCATCATTTAACCATTGAAGTACTCATATGTTTCTAATAATTCATGATTGACCACTTGCTTTTACGTAGGTTATCAGTTACTGAGATGAGTAACTCGCCAAGACCTGTTTTGGAATATAATCAGGAGGAACTGCCGATTTTTGGCTATAAATTTTTTATCAGAACTGACAAATTATCGTCTGTGAAATACAGAGAGGAGGAGACAACTGTTTGAGTAATATTCTATGATGAAAAATAATTAGAAATACTTGTGCCAGTTTTTCACTAAGTGCTTTATACATTATTTAAGTAGCTCCACATGCTGTTCAAGATTCAAAAGCAACTCTAACAAAGAAATATACGTAATATTACCATGGTAACAATATTGGCCACGGTACATGGAGAACTACAAAGTGTAAATTTACACTATCTGATAAGGAATTCAATTTGTAAAAATTTTGTTATCTGACTGAAAAGTCTAACATGTCCTTTGTATTTCTTAAGCCTGCAGAGAACAGTCGCTAAATGGGTGGTATAATAGGTCATCAGCATTGATCCCAAATATGCTAGAAATTCAAATAATGGTCAGTCATGTTAATATTTTAATAGACATTTTACTACTGGTCAGCCCCAATGCATTTTTCCTCTCTGTTAATTGTCTACATTTTAAACATTTCTGAAAAGGTCATCAGTATTACTGACTGCTAATATGCTAGAAAGTGAAATATGCTAGAAAGTGAAATAATGGTCACCCATTTTTAATTTAAGCAAGCATTTTACAGCCAACCTCAAAGCATTGTTCCTCATCAAGAACCCAAATATGCCAGATAGTGAAATAATGGTCATCCATTTTCAATTTAAGCAAGCTTTAACTGCCAACCTCAAAGTATATTTCCTCATCAAGATCCCGAATGTGCTAGAAAGTCAAATATTGGTCAGCCATGCTCCATGCAACTAAAAGAAGTATTCCACTGCCATTGCACCCTCAACTGGTCACCAAATAACTGGAGGTATATATACTATATTTTCAAAGCATATTGCAACATCTTTGTCAAAAATAGTTGCTTCATGAATTTGTTTTGTTGCAAGAGTAATCTTGGATATATATTTATTTTTTGAATATGTATAGCAGTATTATAGTAAGAGAAGTGGTACTACTCTGACAATTCAGCATGTGATCTGCAAAGATTGGATTGGATCTTTGTTGGAAGTCCCTGTGTACATATTAATTTTGAAGTTTCAGTCATGTCTGTTGTACCTTGTAATATATGTACTGACATAAAACTCGCATGCAATGCCTTGCTGGATGAAATAACCCATGCATATTATAGCGGCAAAATAAAACTCAAAATCAAGAACACATTTTCAGGATGTTAATAAGTGCATTTAAGGCATTCACTTGAACAATCTATTACATATTTATCACCTCTTTTGAGTATGAAGATCTGCAATGGAGCTGAGCTCCAGCTACGACCAAAATTAACTGAGGACGCTGTCATATCGGTCCTATCTAGTTCCGTGAGACCTGACACGCCGTGCACTCTTTTGACTGCAGATCATAACAGTTGCATGAGTTGATCACTTGTAGTACACACAACTTCATTTGTAATTATTCAAGAATCTCAAGATCTCTTGACACATATATATTTTCAAAGTTTCAAGTCAAGGTATTGTTTTACAAACTTTGTGTAGTTTTGAAGCTGCACAAATGGAAACCAGGAACTTACTGTCTGAATCACCTAGAGCAGGTGCATCCGACATCTTTGAAGCTTGATATCGTTTTCACAAAATCATGTTACTTTAATTCAGAGACAGTTAAACAGTACAGCTTACACACACTTAGGATGGACATGAAAGTGCCCGTCTTTATATACACTGGAGGGCCCCATTTGATATCCACAACGATTGCTCCTTTGATTATCTATGTATGATAGGGTAGGAGGATAACTAATAATACAGCCTTGGGGGGGGGGGGGGGGGGGGGGGGGGGGGGGGGGGGGGGGGGGGGGGGGGGGGGGGGGGGGGGGGGGGGGGGGGGGGGG
>JAIPMN010002182.1:13888-30787 GCA_020650975.1 Apostichopus californicus
CCCCCCCCCCCCCCCCCCCCCCGCTAAGAAGTACACAAACCCTGAGCAGTTCGATAGAATTAACAAGGCTTAACCTGAGCAATAGTAATAGTCCAAAAATAGTCCTAAATGGATCGGCTAGAAATGACTGCTTTGGCTGGTTTTCAGTCATCATCATTCTTTTTTATGTTTAAATGTTGAAGACGATGAAATCTGGAGAATTAAAGGTGACTTTAGGCATTTAAGAGAATCCTGGATGAAACAAGAAGATTCTGCACCGAGAGCGGGCAGATGGATTGGGGAGCACTATGCTAAACTTTGACCTGTTCTAGCTCAAAATCTGAACAGTCACAGTGGCAAAACATTGAATGTGCATGATAGACCAAGACGTCAGCTATGATATGATGAGTAGGACATGTCAGTTAAAAACTTCAAACCGTGCTCTAGCAGCCTTGGAAAATGACAAAGTCAATGGCAGAATTAATTGTGGTATGACACCTGTAAAGAGGACAACTTAGAGACCACCCCAGGGGTCATCACAGTAAATGTACACAGATCTTAGTTGGCTTTTGAAAACTTCAGCCATCGATTATCACAAAACTAACTTGTAGGAATTGAATGTAAATTTATCTAGTAGGATATGTTATATCCGCTTTTGAAGCTTTAACGTGATTCCATAAAATATTCTTCAAAAAGATTATCATGTACTTTGTTATATTAACTAACTTGATGGTTTAAACTATTATCCTTTTCATGTTACATTTTAAGACCATGCAATGCTTAAAGTTTATGTTATTTATTTATATGTTTTGTGCTCCTTTATATATATTGTTGGTATTAATAAAATGAAAATGGAAACAACATACTGAATATAATATGACAATGACAGACACAATATTTCTTCTACCAGATACCATATCTTATACTTTTGCCTGACAACACAATCCTGTAAACTTCATTAAAATTGTATCAATATAACAAAGTGAATGTAAACACACATTTTTGCTTCATAAAATGATATTTCTTTGACCCCAAGAAGGATGTAGAATGAATTAGGATCCGTTAATATAATCTACTTTCCTTTTTGCCCCATTCTACTTTCTTGTGAAAGTGAAAGGAAAAAAAAAAAAGGCTGAAGCAAAACAACATCCATTTGAAAGATGTGAAAGAAGAAGAAGAATGCAAAGGTGTTTATTTAAGCATGTACTTGATACCTCTGGGGAATTTGAATTAGTACTTCTCAAAACAATTGCAAACTCAGAAACAGTTTGAAGTATTTAAGTAATATCCATAGTATTTATTCACACATTGTCTCATCTGCATGAACAATGCAATAACCATGTTCAAATTTCGAGCTGGAACCATCAGAAAATCCAAACTTTTCACACAACTAAATTTAGAGAACTAATACACTATAAATTATAATTAATTGTAATTAATTGTAATTTATAATTATATTAGATGTCTGTTTAATACTGTTATAGAACTTTAATACATAAAATACACATGTTCATAGGGACGACGGGAATGAACTACATCCTCAATCGTTATTCAATTTTTAACATGATACGGGTAAATATAAAGCATGGCTGGGAGGGACCGTAAGCCTTTCATTGACGTTCCATAATACACTCATACACATTTGGTATAGTTCCATACGTTAATTTCCATGTGTCCACCATGCAAGCAAACTTGGATCGTGTTGATATAATGTACCCTGTTATTCTGCATATATTGATGAAATGTTTGTCAAACTAGTCATTAAACCTTATAGTAAAATCAATTTCATAATGACATAAAAGCATTTATACCATGTTGTTTTAGCTATACATATGCTTATATGTATAGTAAAGCTCTTCAATTCAGACCGCTGACAATATTAAATTACCTGAATATAAATTTATGAGATAGACCCCCACATAAAAAATTGATCTAACATTGCAATGACAGATTGTCATACAAGCGTTAGTCTGAATTGCTATCATTATGCATAACATTCCCAACATTTTCTGAGGTTATTTCCTTGTATGTGTAATGTGTGCCCGAATTTCATATCATGCAGGAAGTTGACATCAATGTAGTAAAGAGAAATAGTATGAAATAAAAACTACTGTATAATATATCAATAATTGTAAAGTTTATGTGCAAAATTTGTATGGTTTTGCAAAAAGATGTTAACGACTATGATGTATGATCACAGAATGAAATGAATGTGTCTTATGAAGTGCAATGTAGCTTTATGATGGACATTTCCCTCAGGATAGATGAATATTAATGTCAAAGAAACCACGGCTCTGTAATAAATCTGGGGACCTGAGAGGGTGGTACCTGTCGATTAAACTAGGGAGTAATATTATCCTAGGGAGATCAAGGTTAGCAGGAACCTTTTCCAAAGAGACAAGGTTTTAAATGAAAAGAAGAAATAACAAACATCAATCAATCAATCAATCCATCAAGAAGCAAATAAATAAATTAATAAATGTAGGAAGGATGTTGACAAGAACTTCAATGGAAGCAAAACACTGACATATTGAAACTAAATCCAAATTCAGCTTACAACATTTCTTGAAAAGGGTATGGATGTGTTTACATCATAACCTTGTAACAACTGTGATCTCAGTGTGCCATCGGAAAGTGAAACAGTTTTGTTATTGGCAATAAACTCAGTATAAATTAAGCTTTATAAATGCTAAAAACTCCTCCCTTGCAAAAATTCATCCTTAGGTTACAGAAGAAAAAAATTGAAATAGATATTAAACAAAGTTCATGAACAATTAAAAAGCATATAATAAGAAGCTGTAGACAATTTCATATTTCAGACTTGCTAAAGTCTTCAGACTTTAGATAACGTATTACTTTAGGCTAAGTATCAAAGAACATACGTAGTGAACTGAGATAATTCCTGAAAGGAATATGTTTTATATTTAACTTCTTTGTAAGTGTTGTGAGGGCATCCTTCACCGTTTAAGCATTAGTATTATCAATGATGATGGTTCAGTTTACTGCTTCATAAACCTTTGACAAAGTTTCTTACCTTTTCAAGTGACATATCAGCACATAGGCTATGTTGGCTGCGGCTTTTAAAAACCACATTACGATATAAGAAGTAAGCTATTGTAGGCTGTTTATATTTAGAGGGGAAGGAAAAAATAAGTGGCAGAGTTGTTACTATCAATGAATATGTAGTGATTACCAGTTACATTACATACTGTCAATGAATATTCAGTGATTACCAGTTAAATTACACAATGAGGAACTTAATAATACAGGGAGCTTACATTGAACATTTTACTTAAAGGAATATAAAGGAATATTCCATTAGCTCAGGCACTGGGACACTTATATGGAAAAGAAAATATATTTCACAATGTCAGGTGCAGATCCCATATTCAATATCTTATCCCTAAATTGAGATAATGGTTGGTTCAATGTAACCTAGAAGTTTGAGGGGTTAAACCCTTGATTCTTCCCTGGAACGGTAGGTGATATGAATTATAAGGCAATGTTCTTCAAAAGACTTTCTTTTTATAATCTTCCTGTTAATTTATATCCTTGAAACCGGATACATTTGGAATATTTGCTTAGCTTTCAAGGTTGCCTGTTGGTCTATTTAGAATTTGATTAAAATGCATCTTTATTTGGTAGAAATACTATTTTCCACTGTGAACAAGTGTGATGAATATTTATAGAGAAAAACGGAAACATTTTATTGTCGACTGAATTGTAGTGATGACTTCATTCATTTTGTTTTTGCCAAATATTCATTCACAAAATGCAACCAAATTTGAAAAAAAAAATCATATCTTTGGCAGTAGAAATTGCTATGAGGATGCCATTTTGATCAAAATATGTATAAAGTTACCGGCATTCTTTTACCAGCCATAAACTTTAACCACTGGAATATATCCCTTTAATAAAAATGTTACAGTAATGTCAATAGTGAAATATGCTTACACATGCCTTAATTAAAATGCCTGGGTTCCTTCCAAATATATCCTGCCTCTCCCTATACACTTGTGTATAAATTGTATACCATGTTAATCAAAGTGATTTCGCAAAATGTCACAACAGCTGTCTAAAACACTGACCATAAGTAATTCTTTACCATTTTGAAGTCCCCGGCATTCGACATTCCATCATGAGAGTCTTTTTCAATGTTTATATGCATCATAATTCTAATTTGCTTATATTCTTCGGTGAAAGGGATAGAAAAAATCTGTGCAAAATAGTACCAAATCATAGTAAGAATGCGATCGTGGAGAACCTGTCAGTGCTAGCTGCAAGAGATGATTGATTTCGTCAGGTATTTTTTATTTGTTTACCATGGAAAGCCGAATGGGACATCAACCATAACACTGCATATAGTGTGGAACTTCTGACCATCTGGTTATATCGTACTCCATCATAAATAGTTCACAAACGTATCTGAAAACATAATCTATTATTTAAGTGTTGCCGCCAGAATCTTTCAAAGTTACAGAAATGAAACACACAAGCATACGAACAGGCCAGGTGACAAAGTATACATACAGATGCCAGATGGGTTGCATGAGTGGTTGACTCAGAAGTCTGACTAGAGCAGCTTTGCCCAGCTAAATAGATATTTAAAAAGTAAAAGTAATTAATCCCATTTTTTACTTTCAGATAAATGTATAATGTTAGATTGAGAACTAAAATTCCAGAATGTCTGACTATATGATCACATGCATGGCTTGGTCAGAATAACACAAAGTCCTTTAAAAGCCAAATCTTAAAGTTTGTACATGTTTTTTATGCAGAAGGAACTAGCACAGTTTAACACTATGATATCATATTAATTCAAAGGAAATGCTTTGAATGTTTATGAATCAATGCACATCTAAATTTTCTTTTTTTTGGTACACTGTCCTTTCATAATACAAACAAAATGTTACATACATTTTTTTCCAGGATGTATAAGTGAAAAATTTAGTCTCCAAATGTCTATTTCATAAATCTGTTCAAAATAAGTGCGGATACTTCAGATGATTTTTAAAACAGAAAATAGTTACATGTCGTGCAAACAAATGATGCATTTGCTTTAAGAGGGATAGCAGGGGAAAATCCCATCATATGCAACATATACCATCATTTGAAGAATTTACATAAAACCCAAATGTCAACATGTAAGTCCCAGTATATATAGAGACATTTTGGACACCTATAGAGCTCAAGCCAGATAAACGGTCGATAGACCTTAGGGGCATTACCAGGGAGATTCCTAAGATTAGATGGTTAGAATACTATCCTAGAAGCAATAATTATTTGGCCCTTAAAAAAACTTTGATAAATTCTCAGTCTCAAGTTTTAAACAAGTTTTTTATGATTTTGAATTGATTTCTACTACAGATAACTAAATAATAAAGATTTATTTTACTATTATATTACACTACAAAGATGATAGCATTTCCAGTTCCAAGGAAGCAAGAAAACGATCGTTTTGAAATATTTTCTTTCATGAAATATATGGAGTATATTTTTGACGATATGAAATGAAAATAAGTTGGGAAAAAATCTCTCTCACCACCATCTTCCTATAAGAAATTACCTGCTTTGAATTCTTAGGAGTGACAAGCTTACCTGCCTCCTCACAACCATAACACTCTTCTTACTACATCTGTAAGCTTTGAGCATCGACCTCCAACAGTGACAGGTATCATCCCAACCAACGTCACTCACTCTCCATTTATTATGTCTAGTTGAGTATATTGCAACTTGTTGTCATTTCAACAAGTTTATGCCAATTGTTAAAATGTTGACTTCTTTTCAAGCTTGTAATTTAACAATTTTCTAAAATATGCCGAAATGACCACTTATTATTACATCATCTCATTTAAAAATTTTCTGAAAAATCTCAAATTAGTAGGGTTAAATATAACTTTAAACAGCTGTAAGATATTCTCGTTAAATTCTTAATGTTTAGAAACATACATAACATATTCTGTTGGTATCTCACACTGTGATATATTTAATTACCATATTAATCTCCAATAACTTCTAAAAATGTGACTTTTCTTAGGTCTGGGTAGGGGATGGGGGAGGGGGGCATTGTCATTCTTACTTGTCTACAGGAATTTTAAGTTGGTGAAAATTCTGTTTACTGAGTAGGACTGCCTTCTTAAATGTTTTGGCTATGAATCGTTTATTTCCATGGTAATTTAGCAGAAATTTGACAAAATCATTTCATTGTACTTTCTAGCACAGAGTAAAACCAGAACAGCCAGTGTCACCATTTTTTCTTAGAAAAGAATATTTTCTCATTTAATAACAGAAAACTACTGTACAGTATCATACTAACCACAGGTTTGACTTTTCTGTATCTGTAGAATATCACTTTTTGAAATATTCATTTTTATTCTTCCATTGCACAAAAAATTTATGTTTCATCTTAGTAAATTTTCCTTTCTAACCGGGGGCTATCTATAAGGGCAAAATACAGCTTCTGGTCACAAAGAGGCACTGAGCATTTATACTCTAAAACATATAAATATAAAAAAGACAAGATGCTCGAAAGATTTCTAAGAATCACATCAAAATTTGACATTAATAAATCACATTTGAGTACTCTGTCATCTCGAACTGAAAATAAAGTTTGGAATTATTATAATATGAAATAAGCCTAAGAATGACTTCAAGGTATCAAAACTACAGTATGAAATGTTTCCCGAAAGGTACTTAGGGCGGTATTGAAGAAATTAGCATGCATGCACTCTGGATGTGTAACCTGATTAACTCGCAGATGACATTGCACAGGTCCTACCTGTACCGCGTAAGATTTGTCACAGGGGTTCTACTTGTAATGTGTAAGGTTAGCATGTAATATACATTTCTGAGTTGTCAATGAGAACTTTTTGTCAGAATAAATGTATAATAAATGTGTTCCTTATACGTCACCTGCCGTACAAGCAGTTATTTTCACTATATATTTCCATGTTTGTTTTTATTTAAAGCCAAACTTTATATGTTACCCCTATCAACATTATGGACTAACCTCAAGCTTCATGTACATGTCCTATTGTGTCGGGGATTAACAATTTCTATATGAAACACAACGTATTTTAACATTCAAAGACATGTTAAATACATACTATTATCAACTTTTACTAATTTAGTAAAGTACAATTTTAATGTTCTTTTGATAATTTTATTCTACCTATTGGATGTTTTTCTAGCATTGACAAACAGTGCAGACCCTATGATTTTAGTATTAGCAACCTTTCTGAGATATAACTGTCTAGTCATCGAAGGGCAAAGGACTTGTACTGGTCAACGAAGTCTTCGGCTTTGAGTACAGCGTTATTGAACGTTGCTGGATGATATCTAACGATGTAGTACTAATTACAGACTTTGCGATCCATGTTGAAGTCATTGCCAACTCACAAGTTTGAAAGGTGGGTAAGAGTGACTCCATAATTTTCCCTTTTAGGAAACAAAGCAAAAGGCTCTAAGGAAGCACTTTTGTGGTGGGGCTATACTAATTTCAACCCAATTAAAGCAGCAGTGACTATTACAAACAATTATTCAAAAGATATATGCAAATAATACCTTAAAAATGTGATGGAAAGGTTTTAAATTAACAGCGACAATGTAAATTTACGCTTCACAAAAGAAGTTGACAGCAGAAACCAATGTTCAAAGAAAAGGCTGGTAATAAATGTAGTTTAAGAACGGGGGTCACAATTCTTCCTAGAAAAGACTACTGTACTAAATATATTAATAGTGTTTTGAAACACTATATGCTGTTACATAATTGCAATACAGGGGGTTAGAGGAAAGAATACATTAAGGTTTCAGAATCAAAGAGAAGTAAGTTTAAACCAATTGTGAATTTGAACACAGATATCTGATCTCATAAAAAAATCATATCGGTTTCAATAATTCACTTTAAATCTTAATTTACCTTAATGCAACTTTATGAGTATGGTCATCAATCTTACCAACGATACACAGTACTTCTCCAAATAGGATTGTAGAGATGTATCAAAGTGAGATACATAGCTCCTGGAATTTTGCCACCAATTGAAATTTAATGAGGATATAATTCATTTTTCCATTTTTTCTGATCCTTTTGTTACTGAGTCACTTTTTCATAAAAGGTAGAAAATTACAAAATTTTGACCACAACTACATCAGCTTTATATATTCAGCAATACCACCTGAAGCCCTCTATTGCCTTCTTGTTTGCATTCTCTAATATGCATGGTTCTATGGTGATCACAAAGTCATTGGTCTACACCATGAGGTGAAACATTTAACACATTTGGAAAATGTTCCTCACGCAAAGAATGTAAATATTGTCTCTTAAATAGCAGAAACGATAGCTTTTTAGTGACACATAGGGAGGGCACAATTGTAGGGTTGTCTTAGCAAATTTAACCAAAGCCTCATTTTTGTCAGGTCATTTATACTGTATGGTACCAACTCTTGAGCATATATGTACAAAAATTGCTGAAATTTAGTTTGCATAAATAATTTTGTGGTGCATCTTACTCCTCAAATTATTCCCAGACATTGAGAAGGATAATTACCATCGATTAAATGTATTGGTGAAGGAATACATGCTCCCAGACTGTGAGATAAATGTTGAAAATTGAGCTTGAAGGACCATTCTTAGTCGACTTTGTCAAAAATTGTGGGCAATATTGATTGTCTTTAAAATTGGAGAGGGATTAACTTGTACTTTCTGACGTAAATGATGTTGCCATTTCAAAAATGAGATTATTAAAAGATACCTCAAGGGAGGGAGAGGGGACACTTTGCATTAAAGGACAATTGTCCTTTTCCTTCCCTGTTCTTCTCTTCCCTTTCCCTTTTCCTTTGCCATCCCATCTTTCCTCACATCCATCCTACCCCTCTCCTTTCTACCTTTACACCCCCTTCCCCCTCTACAGAATGAAGAAAAACTTTAAAAATGTATATCTTTAATAACTGATGGACCACCTTAAAGCAGCATACTGCTGTATTTGTATGTACCTTAGTGTCAATTAGACCATTCAGTTGAATTATATTCACACATACATGTATAGCCCTCAATCTAACTACAAGATATGAAGATAAACCATTTGGCTTATCCAGATTGGTGGGTCCTTCACTATTTACTATAATACAGAAAATTTTGAGTCCCACAATCTCTTTGTGATCTATATCTTTTTAATTTGAAAGTTTTGAATTTGTTGTCTTACTTCCATTTTTCTTGAATGGTTGTGATTTTGTTGATATCTAGACTTAAAAAATGAACAATGTGTCTTCGTTGATTATAAGTTTCCTTTACTGGTTGAGTATGCCACCAGTACATCCTAACAAATGCTGTACATGCTGTAATGCTGTAGCATAAAGAGCTGCAGGTAAGTCACAGCATTCTTTGCTAATTTTTTTTCCTTAACATAATAGTTTATCATCATATATAGCAACATAACTTGCAAGTTTCAAAACTTGGATTCAACAATCATGCAAAAATTATAGTAAAAATGTTTCACATCAGATTCAATATATTATCATCAAATCAAACACAGTCAAAGTACAACATTAATACATGTAGTGACGGTATATAAATACGAAAGCAAAAGTTTGAATTTGTTTCGACAAATATATCACATGAATAGCCTTTGACTTGCCGACAATGCAAGTAACTTCTTTCGATTAGTTTAAACTTTGAAGTATTTCCTAGAATGCTTCGTTACACCTGAAGAGTATTTCAAACTATCAATTGTGCTATTGTTTCAGTACCTGCACTCGAACTGTATAATGAATAAACGTTTCATTTCCTTTTTAATAGGTTTGGGTGCCACAACTTTTTACGAGTTTGATTCAATACTGTGATAATTAAAAAAGCATCATAAAAAACTAACATGAAAGTGAAAGGAGCTATAAGATTTGACAATATATTTTCCATATAATGGCTCTGAAAATATAGGGTACTGAATTTATTATGTACTTTCTAACATCAATGCACTGAGAGCATTATTAAGTCGAACTAAACTCATTTCACACAACAACAAAAAAGAACCAAAAAAAAAAGATAAAATAATACAAAAGAGAAAGAGAAAGAAAAGATTGTGGAAAGATAAGTCAATGATTACAGTTTCTATTGAAGTTATATTTAAAAGAGCTCTAAATGGGGCAAAATGCTTAATATATCTAAGGTAGACAAAGACATGGCAGCTTTTAACCTTAATCAGAAGATTATGTGCTTGAAGTAGGTCATAACTAGTACTATGCATCTAGGGGTTTTAATACTGATATAGCAGAGCTCCCAACTGACCCGCATTTCGCGGGTTGGACCCGCATTCTAACACCCAAACCCGCTGACCCGCGCAAGCGTCCGAAAAACCCGCATTGTAATTGTCAATTTGACTTAGCAACCATCATTTCTTTAGCATTTAGCATAATAGAGTATAAAACCTCCTTTACAGCATCATTTGAACCTCAAATTAGCCTATATTTCTTTTCATTAGGGCAAGCAGCGAACATTTTCATGCCACGGGAAAGAATGAATTATCACCTACTATTCAATTTATTGATGTTACACACAAAAAAATGCATATTTCTCAGAAAATTTTGGGTGACAAAAGCCTTTCTAAGTGCCACCATTTTACATGTAGGCATCACCAGGATTCCAAAAAAATTCAC
The DNA here is from genome assembly GCA_020650975.1 of Apostichopus californicus. NCBI lineage: Eukaryota > Metazoa > Echinodermata > Holothuroidea > Aspidochirotida > Stichopodidae > Apostichopus > Apostichopus californicus. The sequence continues at coordinate 24,515 of JAIPMN010002182.1, forward strand.
ACCCCCTCCCCTTATACCCCTCCCCCAGGACGGCGATTCGTGGCATGGACCAGCATTTGCCTTCTCAAGAGTTGGGAGCTATGTATAGGCTATAATTAGTAAAAGAGGACAAGTGGATTTATTCTCTAGCTGGGATTATAAGATATTCAAGATATCCTAGTTTCAGCCCAGAAGTCATAAAATTTAACTGTAACAGTTCTCAGTATTGAACATATAGCCATTGCAACAAGAAAAAGAGAGAAAAAATTCTGGAACGGAGTCGATCCCATGATCTCAAATTGCAAAAGGACAATGTCTTCTCCTTTTTACAACACAGAATATATACAATACAACAATTGAGGTCAGTCCCACAAAGTCAAGTGTAGTTGTTGGATTCAAAACTTTCTAGACCATCAAAAACCTTACAACATCAATCTTACAAATCAGATGGAAAATGTTTCTCAGACATAAAAAAAGAGTAATTTTGGCTACTCTTCGTTAAATTTCCTGAAGTCTGCATCAAATGTGGTATCATAATCATTACTGATAAACATATAAAGTGCTATATTTTTCTTCCATCAAAATGACATCAGAAATGATAACAGCAGTTTTTGCAATAAACCTCAGAGGTATGCAAACAAAATTAAAGTAAACGGTCACTGTGTGAAACATAAAATTTGGTGGAATGGATGAAACTGTTAATTACCTATTAATTGTGGACAACTAAAGTCTTCAGTATTGGCCTCAAATTTGAGTACATTACAAATCGCTTATAGCTTTTAAAAGTACTTCGTAGAATATTCTTTTTCTTCTAATCATCCACATACATTGATGAGTGTTCAATTAGCCAATTAATTATCTCAGTGGATATCAAATGCTTTGAGGGTGGGAAGCAAATGCCGCCGATTAAAGTTTGAGCATGGGTTGACCATTTTTTTTACTTTCTAGCATATTGGGGGATAGATACTCATGACCATTCAACTAGTTGACATAAACTCTTATTAAGGCTAAGGAAAGCAGTCTAAGGATTGCAGTTTTGAGTCCTGGCAGGAATGTATGTATGTATGTATGTATGTATTTTAGATCCTCACGAAGAAGCCTCCTTGGCTTATCAAAGCTGCAAGCTGACCAAAGTCAGTCTCTTAGATTCATATTTAACGTCCATGATTATGAATTGCCAATTGACGACATACATTAATCTTGGAGTGACTCGAACCGGGGACCGGAATTCAAACAATCATTGCGTTGCACACTTGAGTAACTATGGTAACATACCCCGATTTGTGACTAGTAAAGTTGAATGATCACAGCAAAGATCCTTTATGAAGCATCATACAGCTACTTAACAAGTTGTGTACATCACCGTGACCACTCATACATATGCAACTCTTAATGTAATGCTTTTATCATTTCTCTGCTAGGAGCCATTAAGAAAAAGAAATATGACAGATACAGTTGATATGAAAATTTTAAATATAAACTATGCACTTTTCTTTTTCTGCTTGCTGTAATTTAAAAAATAAATTTATAGGTGGAAGTGTTTATCAACCTGTCGAATGTTTCTCCAGCAATGATCCAATAGAAGAGATGGAGACTCATTGCCGGAAGACATGAATTATGAATTTTTTTTTCCACCCCAAAAAAAATGTGAATCTCCTTCAAACTTCTATGACATGTAAACATCTATGATGCAAAGAGCACAAGACAACCGCGAAAAAAATGCCTCATTCAACATCTATAAAGCATTTACTGCATGAGATTAGTATCCCAAAAAAATTCAAGAAGAGAGAAAGAAATTGCACGCTTAATGTCAGCGGCACCTTCGATGAGCCTCAAGCCCCCAAGGAGATACAATCAACAGCAGATCTCAAGACTTGGAATAAAAAAAAAAAAAGAGGAAAGAAACAGAAGCAGGGCGATTAAGCGATAAGTCTAAGCTATATCACCAAAATACTGACGGATAGGTTTGCGAGGATTCTGACATTTGAAGTCACGAAACTAAACTCAGGGAATGTAACAACAACAACTACATTTTAGTAGCTCTAGGCTTTGTTTTGTGCAAAGACAATTAATAAGCCACATTTCAACAACAACAAAAAAGAAAAACACATAAACAAGATTCAGACGGGAAAAAAAAACACCTAGCAATGCAAGTAATTGCAGAGAGCTATAAACAGTGGACGTAATATGCATCATTCGGTTCCTCCTGTTTAATTTTATGTAAAACAGTCATAATAATGATGAATAATTTAAGGCAACTTGCACAGTGATGGTGACAGATGAAGAGTAATTATGCTGTTACTCATGCTGATTACTTGAAATGTCTTGACGATTAAAGGCGCCAAGAACTTTAAGAAGCTTGTTTATCTTCTATAATTGCAATATGAGGGACTGAAATGTAAATTATAAAATGGCCGTTTGTGCTTGGTGAATGGTAGTTTTAACACAGCTTAATTTACACTAATGCATATCAAGGGTGCACTGAGTGTTCTGTGGCGTACACAGGATTTCAAAGGTTGGGAAGGGGAAAAAACTTTAAAACCCCACTGACTGATTAAGGCACAGTCATGAATTGTTATGGTATGGCCAAAGATGAATACAATATTTTATAGAGGAGGGGTGCAGCCCAGGGTCATTGTAGGTCTTCCTCGTCCAGAAAAAAATATATAAAAAACACTAGACATGAAATGGTGCATTTTGAGGCATATTTAATAGACAATAAATTAAAGTAGCTCTTAACACAAGGTTCTGGAAATAAATTGTCTCAATATTTTGTGTGAGGTTTCAAAGGGGGGGGGGTGGGGGAGGCTGCTCTAAGCAGTATCCATACAATGCTAGTGCAATATCACACCAACATCCATTTATCATACATTTAAGTTTAAGGAAAATTTCAACCTCAATGTAATTACCCAAGCTGCTGAGAACTCCCTTCTTTCCTATTTCTGGCTATGGTAAGGGTTGAAAGAAAATATTAAAACAGTGAATGCCTCCTGCTGTATATCAGCTCTTTTAGTCAATTTCAAGGAAAAAATGTGACAAGTTGCCAATCTAAGCTTAGATAGAAATATAGCTTTGCCTGTAGGATGATAACCTTCAACCATTTTTACAGCAGGGCTGTGTTAAGTGGTAATGTTCTCATAAATATTAATAACCTACAGTAATGTTCTCATAAATATTTATAACTTGCAGTTATAAGTGTAATGTGTCAATCATGAGCTCAAACAGGCTTTAATTGCTGATCCATGTCAAAATAAACTTTTTTAACTCATCAGTGCTCTGTCCCCAAGCAGAAAAAAACCTCAAAGAGTGACGATACTCAGATAGGCATATTAAACTTCCTCCATGTCAAACAGAGAGAGAGAAAAAAGAAGGCATGACATGTTACAACAAAATAAATCAAATAAACTTGATGTAGGTATTGAGTAGCTGTTTGGGCATCAAAGACTATAAAATATTTTTCAGAAAACCTTAAAGATCTACTTTATTGGCTCCAATTATAGCACGCTATAGCTAGCGAGGAAATTTTGTGATTATGTAATCGACCTGCCATGGTCGTAAATCGACCTCTGGGCTCAACAATAAATCTGCATAGCTTCTTAACACCATTAGGCTCTTTGTGTAATCACTGTGTGGAAATATGTTCATGTCTACAATGTAGTTAATCATACAGCGTTCACACAAAGACTCTCATACAAGAAAAAAAATGTGGCTGGCGTTGCAGACTAATTGGTAAAAAGATCAATTTATGACCAAGGCAGGTCGATTACATAATCTCAAGAAATTTTCCCATGAATGCATGCTATACTTAGGGTCCATACAGCAGACCTTTAAATTTAATTATGTTTTTTTTATAAACAAAAACTGTAAGTCTGTCTGTTAAAGCTTTAATGCTGTATCAATATTTGTATCACAAGTAATATTGCCAATCTGAAGATCTGGGAAATTCAATCCTGAAATTTTCCATCCTATCTATCAAAGTTGAAAGTCAAAACAGCATCTTATTCATATATAATAAGAAATAAGCATTTTTACATTTTTTTAAATCTACCAGTTGTATAATCTAACTGAATTTCTGATACTTTTTGGCCAATCACATACGATACGATAGGCTAAACATCTCTTACAACTGCAGCTAACAAGTTTTACTTCCTCATGAACCTTCCATGTACTTATTTTATTATCTAGGTCAACTTATTAAAGTGAATGATATCCACTTCAAGTATTTAATGTTTGAAAGCTATTTAAAAAAAAAAAACAATGAAATAGAATGTCATATGACCATCTGACAAGCAAGAACTGGATCAAATGATGGCGCTATTTCAATAAAAGACATAAAAAACATTTGAAATGCCATTGTACTCATCAAACTATACACCAATCTGTCTGCCAAGTCTCACTACACAATAGGAAGAATGTACCAACCATGCAGGGTCATGTGACCTGCTCCTGGGTGCTACTAAAATCTTATTTAAAATTTTGTCAGTTTGATGTGATAAGAGTTTGCTAGACAAAAGGACTCTATTTTAACAGACCTTTACAGTAAATTTGAGACTAATTGCTTAGGTTAAGGTGATACTGATGTTGAGATTTACTACTTTCTGTCTGAGCATGAAAGGCTTGATCACCATGGACTTCAGATAATCGTGTCGTCTGCTTCTCGTGTCTATGTACAGTGCGTAAATAACTGATATGCTACATGCACTCCATTTGCATTTCGATTGTTTGAATACCTTCACCAGGAATGTGTATGAGATCAGGACATTAGTTGTTGTATAGACTTACATTTAAGGAGTACTATCAGAATAAGTGATATAGGGTAACATGTCACATGACCGCCCATGGTTGCAACAGGTTTTAGCCCATGATCTCCTAATTGCCATAATCGGTCCATATTTATGTATATGTCGATGTGTGTAATGACCTTTAGGTAGCCTATATACATCCCAGTAAGGTTCCATATCACTGATAAAAGTGTCAAAATGGGACAGTTGGGCAGCTTTTCAAATTTGACATCAATAATTTGGATGTTTGTCACTCAGAGGTCCAATAACATGATCAGAAAAGTATGTGTGATGTCACATTTGGTTCTATTGAGGTAAGTTTAAATCTGATTCAGTAAAGAAATATTTGAACTGTCTTAGCTTAATATCAACAGCCATGATGGGGATTAAGTGAAGGTACAGTGAATTGGAAACTTTTATGTAAACTTTGTTAAGGAGGTACAAATTCCTATGACAGAAAAAGAAAATATTACATTGTATGAGTCACAAATCAATAGGAAATTAAGTGAATATTTCCCTCTCTAAAATATGGCAAGGTTTGTATCAATTTCTCATGGTAAATATTCATAAACAAACTCTGCATCAGATAATTTTTCATAGAAGGATGACAGATAAGTGATGAAAACAGGTGGGTTGACTTATGGCAAAAACATAAAACATGTGGTACATCCTTTCATATTCCCCTTAGAAGATAACTCAAAATATAAGTCTGATTTAGTGCAATCAAAGACCTTCAACAACCTTGTGATGTGACATAACATTGTCCTCTCCACATCAACATGCTCCCTTGACAACAACACATACATTTAGGTATATAAATTACTTAAAAACAGAGGCAAAACACCCAGTATTGATGCACGAATGTGAAGACACCTGCTCTCACAGAGCTATAAACGACGACACGGTGACATAGATCAGTGATTTTCATTCCATCAACATATGAGCTTAATACCTTCTAGAGTCTATGAGCTTAATACCTTCTAGTGCAGAAATTGATAACATTTCTAATGATATAGTGGCATTCATGCTTGGTTTGATACATAAGCCCAATGCTCTGATCAGTCGCATTTATCTAAGGTTCCTGTGTTATTTATTGCAACTCTTAATGAATATTCAATATTTTATCCATCTCAAGAGACACATATCAGTCTGCAGCCCTTTGTATGAAGCTACAATAATGAATGGGTTTTAGGCAGAATATGCTCCTCATCCTCCTGAATTTAATTGGTTTAGTAGTGACACCAAACTATGAAAGGAATCCTATGGGGAGGAAATAGTCTTATCTCATGAGAAAAACCTGAAAAAGAAGACTTTTAATCAACAAATACATACACCTCTTTCATTTATCAATATCAGAACAACCAACTGTATAGGCTTAACTTCTCTTCGGGCGCACTCTCATGTCATATCGGCCTAATAAACTACTTTAAAATTGACAAACAGTCTGCATAAGGGACCTTCATAGCATGATATGGAAAGAAGGATATTGTGTTGGTGTTGGGGGGGGGGGGGG
>JAIPMN010002183.1:8262-20765 GCA_020650975.1 Apostichopus californicus
GCCAAGACGGATCTGGGTTTTAGGGATGGGGGTGGGGGGGGGGATGCAGCATGGATTACCTATATAGTTCAAGATTTGTTGGTAAATTTATGATCATGTAGAAAGTTGAAGTTACACTTCTTCACAGCATGATTCAGTTTGATGTAGCTGTTACTTATATCACATCCACCCACTGCCAAGTGCCTAATTACACCTAGTTCACTGTAATTTCTTCCATGTTAGAAAATGTATGGGCTGTTTGGAGTCGTTATCAGCTCATGTAAAGTTACAAACAATAGAGTACACTAGTAAGAAACAACATCATAGGTTATTACTCTGACACACCACTCAGAAGGACAGAATTTGATGAATTTATCAACAGAGCACTACTGCTGTAAAATTAATGGTCTTCCCAAACCAACATGGTTCCAAGTCATTTGGGAGGGGATTGGTGAAGCAATCAAATCTGTTCATACTGATAGTGTATTTTTGTTTTTACTTTTTGTGGATTTCGATCACTTCGTTTATTAAACTTGCGGTCACTTTATACGACCCCTATTATATACACAGGGTAGCCAGTGACTGATCGAGGATTTCGGAAGGGGCGTGCGTCTCACCCTATCCCTTACACCGATAACTCCATTTTTGACGTTGCCATTTTCCCTCTCTCACTAATATAGGGTCTATCATAATGCGTGTGTGTGTATGGACGCCTCAAACAATTGTGCTATGAAACCAACTGTGGCTGGTCTCGAACTCGACCGAGTCGTCGGGGAACATGACGCATTTCGGTAATAGACCAGGATCTATATGCGAACTGCACTAGACATATGTCCTTCGATGCAACACTGCCATCCAGAGATAATATGTTATACACCCCGACCTGAATGCCAATTTTTACCCCAAACCTAGAACCATAACTCGTACAATGAATCTAAAAATAAATTCCGCATGCGATTGGAGAATTGAGCACATCTCCTGTGAATATCATGTAGTGGATCCAAGGGCGTATCATGGACGGGGGTGGGGGGGGGGGGTCGGACGCACCCATTACTTCTTGAGATTGTTCCCATCTGCATGAAAACGCCCGCTCCACAACCTCCACGCCCCACCCGGCCTCTAATCGCTTCCCGATGAGTTACGAAACTTAAGTAATGACCTTCGCCCGTAGTACCAAGACCTTGAGAATATCCAGCAACACACCACTTCATCGATAACAAGTGATCGAGTTGTGAATTGGTGACGTCTAGAGGTCGTGCACTGACCTACATGCAGTGTGACCTCTCCCGATTTTGCAATTTCCCAAGATCAGGCCCCGAAAAATCCCAAGGACACTGTACTGAATGGATATCTTGCAATATCTAGCGATATCTAGGGATGAAAATCCCAAGATCTTCCCTAAACTGAAGGCAGATAGAGAATCGAAGCCATCAGTGTGTAATGAACTTAAAACTGTGCGTCTTTCGAAATCAAAAGTGGGGCTTTGTACAATAAACAGATAAAAGTTATTTATTTCAGTCTCATTTCAATTATTCGAATTTGTAAAGCAAACAGCAAATATCACATCATATCAGTGAGCATGAAAATGGCGTTCCAGGATGAACAGCCTCCAAATTGTCTATGTGTGTAGTGTTCGGTTTCGGAAATATCTGGTAAATTTTTCATTTCCTTCAACGAAGTTTTATAGTAGCCGTTATAAGAGATTTTAATATTTGTACACCAATAAATTAACTGTGTCTGAATTTTCGAAAATTCCCTGACCAACATTCTTCATCATACTTCCCTCTACTCGTGCAATTTTAACCAGCCTGTCTGTTAGGGATTGAAGGAGGTTTGTCTATATTGGTTTTCCATAGATGAAATTTTGTGCAACATTATGGGTATGTTTTGAAGTGAATTTATCCACGAGAAATGTGAATTTTCAAATTCTGAACAAATAATGGGCTTAAAACCTTGAAACGTGCATGGGGCTGACGGGTATTGTGGGCCGCGACGTAGAATCACCTACACAAGCAATGATCCACAGGAGATGCGATGAGGTCGAACATGATGTGTGACTGGTGACAATCTTCAAAAAGGTAATGGACGAAAAAACATTATTGGAAAATACTTGGTTCCAAGGGCGTAGGAACCGGGGGCTGGCGCAGGGGGCTGGGGGGCTGCGCCAGCCCCCCAGTGTAAAATATGGGGGGGCGGAAGTATCATTCCGCCCCCCGCTTCGCAAGTCAGAAAACCCCTTTTTCATTTCTCAATAAATGATAACAACATTCATCATTTTACTCATTTCTGCTATTCCCGCTTCCCTCATTTGCTGAGAAAATTTTGGCAGAAAAAAATCTCATTTGGAGCAAAAATTGCATCTAAGGCCAGGTGAAAATGCAAAATTATTTACAAAATGGAGTGGGTGTTGAAGTGTGCTATATTGCACCAAATTGCATCTGAGGCCACCTGGAAATGCCAAAAAAAATTCCACCCCTCCCCTTATACCCCTCCCCCAGGCCGGCCATCAGACTTCAGCCCCCCACTCAAAAGTACCTTCCTACGCCACATGCTTGGTTCTCAGGCAAAAGTGTACATCTGGTTGGTCATTTTCAAGCCAGAGAAGTGCCATTTCCGGTGATCTGGGGGGGGGGGTGAGTGGGGGTAATCAAAACCAGAAATTTTCTTGTATACGCTGCGCGCCAACTGATGGTGGCGCTCCGCTTATATAGTAATTCGCCCCCCCCAACCCCCGGATGAGAAAAACCTTGATACGCGCCTGGTAAATATTTTAACTTTCTAAAGTTTTTGAATGAATCTCTGCTTTAAGTTATGAATTTCATCTAGGCCAAACCAGGCGAATATATCAAAGATATTATGACGTGTGAAATCCTTCCCCTTCCCCTTCCCCTTGACACAATCCCTCGTGTGTAGTTAATTATCATTATATTCACGCGCGTTCCAGGTATGCAACTTTGGGACTTGCAGAAGTCGTTTTCTTATGCATGTCCCACAGAAGTTCTGTGATTGCGAGAGATAACAAAGTTACCACGTAAACATGTGCTGAGTTGAACTCTCAGTTTGCACCTGGCACGACGTCAACTTCGACTTCTATCAAGGCGCATTTATGTAAACAGTTGGTTTACTGTAGCTGTAGCACGGCCAGTTTAGGGAGATAACGGTAAAACAGAGACGGCAAACCAGTTTAGGGTAGTTGGACTTAATCATTTTCTTTCCTGAAGTATCCACATACAAACAGGAAGACATGGCACAAATAATTGATGGCAAAAATATTGCAGGGTATGAGTATGACTACATTTTGTTTAACATTAGTACTTGGCTAGGCCTAACATTATTTATAGCAGTATCAGTAATGTACTGTGACTGTGAGGCTTTGCCTAACTTTCTAATCAATAGCCCAACACTTAACTTATTCTGTCGGTCGGACACCGTGACACTATTACTCCTACACACTAATCTAGCAACCTAGGTCTAGTTGGAGTAAATCAAGGTTGTGCTTTCACGCCAGTAACATTGTTTCAATGTATCAGTGACATGTAACCGACCGACATAATTAGTTAGCTTTGATAAGTGCATGTCCCCCATCTTTATCCAAGTAGCCTGTGTATTCATTTCAAACATAGCTTGCCTATTTGGAAATTTTGATGATGCAAGTTAACCAATAACTTCTCTGCATTACCACAGCTACTACAGTAGTACAAGTATAGTAAAGGCTTCATGATTGACGCAACTTCGTAATTGACGCACCTTCAAATATTATTACTAGCAATGATACAGCAGGGAACGTAAACTTTTTGCAGCGAAGCAGAGTTACATATTTTATTAGTTTGAATCCATTTCAGGTATGTGCTGATCAAATTGTGGCTTTCTTAAGCTTTTAACACCCTCCCCCCAGTTTTGCACATACTTTTGGCATTTGGAAATCTTGCTCCCTAGAAATAACCAAAATTACTTCAACATGATACCACTACTCTCTGGGACCCAGGACCAGTCTGAGCTTAGAGGCTCAGAGCATAGCAAACAGCATCCAGAGTCAATGAATGTACAGTTACACAAAAGTTACAGTAAGCTTATCGAAGAATGTGTCAATTTCGGGGTAAGAACGAACATGGCAGACATTTTGTGGTCAAATTCTGCTCAATTGTACGTTGCATAGGCACAGAACAATAATTATTTTGAAATCATTACATTTCTGAGAAACTACACATATCAAAGAAGCATACAGTTGGGTGATTTGAATTTTTCCTTGATAGACATTGTTGATCAAAAAGTGTGTTAACTATGAGCCCACTATGCTATAGCTAGCAACTGCATCCATTGGTCAGAGAGTTTTGAGTGAAATGAGGTTTGAGAAAAGAATCTTGGGTATACTCTATAGGAACTTGTCTGTTTGTTCTAGAGACTATTATTCTAGTACTGTCTGGGATTCTCACCAGATGTACTTACAGGATAAACTGGAAAGTATCCAGAGGAGATCTGCTAGGTTTATTGCTTCTAATTATTCTTATGTATCTGGATCTATGGTGTCCCTTCTTTACGACTTAGACCTAGCCCGGCTGGCTGATCCTCTTTACTAAAGGTGTTTATGGTCACGCAAATGTCCATGTAGACTGTCTTCATAATCCTATTCATAAAACTCGCAATATGCATGATATATGCACTTCTGTTATTTGTTTGGTAGGACCAATTGTTATAAGTATATTTTCTTGCTGAATACTGTTAGTCACTGGAATTAGATGCCTTGATATAATGTTAAACTTGACAGTCTTACATGGATGTTCTCCTCAAAAGGTTTCAGAGGATTAGTCCATCCCTCCATTCTCTCTCCCCCCCCCCCTCCCACACCCCCATTTGAAATCTGAAGGTGACCTTGCTATAATTTGATATATAATGGAGTATTCTACTGTAAACATCAATGAATGATATAATGAAGTTTGATGATTAATCACTGTCAAGACTTGTATGACATCCACTTCAGGATTGTTTTGCTCATTTTCTGAAATGTTTACATTTCCAAATGGGTCATCAGTTCTTATCTACTATTCTGTTTTCAGAGCAATTAACTTTCTTTCTGCACAACAATGGTAAATGTTGATAACATTCAGCATCATTTACTATGTTTCTTAGTACACACACTGTTGAATGCTACAGTAGTAGACATTCACATGTAGTGATCTTAATATGCCAATACTTTAGTGCATCACACATTTTGTATTGAAATGTGTGTCCAATGTTGTCACAGTGTTGTGCTCTGCAGCCCTATTTTTGAACCCATTCTGTATGCATTTTGTAATACAGTAGTGTCCCAAACTAAATTAATTGTTACTCTAAGTGCCCTACAAATAATTGTTTTATTTTTCCTCAGGATTATCAGACAAGAGCTGAAGGCTGAAGTTGATAAAGTCAAGGAAGAGTACCCAGACTTTAAGCCTGGTCTAGCTATCGTACAGGTACTGCAAATAGACACTGTGTGTTAGATTACTATTAGATCTTTTATGTATAGAAGAGGACTGTCATAGGAGAGATACTAGTATATGTATACAGAGTTCCTAGCTATGTACAGTATCTACCTCTCAAAAAACTAACATGTTTCATGAATAGATAGTAACAAATGAAGTAGTTTCATACTTTGCTTTGGATGCCTTTGTCACAGAGATGTGCCTAGCCCAGCTGTACATTGTTCTTCCACACATGAGATTGATCGAGCTATAATGTGTTGAGAACATGCAGTACATACTGATACACTTGCAATGTGGATTATACCATTATTCTGCTACACTATTCCTAAGATGTCTACGAAGGACGGACTCGGACTTGGTTACAATGATCATTCAGTTCTAGTTCTTGAAATCCATCAAATTTGATCAAAGTCTCAGCTTTTTCATAACAACAAGTTTATATTTGAAGTTAATGTTAATATTGTAGACCTATACAAAGAGTGCTATAACTCAAATGAGGTTTGTCTAATCCTGGGTGTGCAGTATCATCTTATCAAAGATTGCATATCTTCTACACACTTAAAAGAAGAGGGCAAAGTTTAATTTTCTTTTATGGTTGTTTACATTACTCTCTGCTTTGTGAGAGAAGTTGTGTGAAAGGCCCTGAACCTACAATTTAGACTCTATGGATATATAGTAGTGTCTTCAAATTGCCATCTGTATCAGATAAGGTGTTAAAAGACCAAAACATTTAAATGTGTCTATTTAAAACTACTAATATTTAATGAAATAATTATGATCCTTAAATATCTAATTACCCAGTTGTTGCTTTCATGTGTGTTAGTAAATGTTTATCTTTGCTATCAGTGAATGCATGCTTAAGCCCATGCTGAATTTGGAGGGGTGAGGGGGAGGGGGGAGGTATTTAATTCCAAGCTGGGGGATAAAGGGATCTATGCCGTTGTGATGGCGTGTACATTCTGCGTTTGTGTGTATGTGACACTCCTTGTAAACATGATCATTCAAAAAGCACATGATGACTGAACTTGTTAGTTGGTGTGTGGGTTTGTAGGATTGTCTAGTCATTACAAGAACCTTATTGAAGTTAGTGGTGGGTTAGGGTCATATGTTGAGGTAAACATAAGTGAGAGTTTATAAAACTGTTGTAGATATGATATCTACTGTACAAAGCCAAGTCTGAATGGACTTCATATTGGGTATGTGGATCCACCTTGAAGTAGTGAGTACAAGAACTCTGTTGTTCTTTGAGAAGGTCAAAGGTTCCTTGGGGTCAACTTCTGCAATTTTATAACTTTTTTAACAATTTTATAACTTTTATAGCTCTGAAAATTTATAACTTTTATAACTTGAAAATTGAAGCTAGCTATTTCTAGTATTCAGTCCTTGCACCCTCTTTATTGATACATTTCTGCAACAAGGGTGTCAGAAAGTCAAGTGGATGAAAAGTCCTTGGGGGATTGCCCATCAAATAAATCAAACCAGGGATCAGATCTCTGAGCTTTCACTGCCAAATATGTGGAAGCTTATTTTGGAGGGGATATTAAGTTTCAAATGATTTTGCTTAAGAGTGGGTTTCAGCCAGAGTTTTGGTACTGTTTTATCAAGCAAATGTCTGAAACATTCTGCTGCACAATTGATATTTGAGCTTAATTCCAAAGCAGATACAAGCTGCCAATCAAAACAAATTGGTAGAGGTCATTTTATACTTGATAGTGGAGAATCTTGTTCAAGAATGTGTAACACATTTAGAATAATATGACAGTGTGAAATGAATTCATTGGTGATGTAATGTAGGTCCACATGCAAATATCTTGCTGGTAAACAGTCAATTATTATTCCATTGGGAGATATCAAAGATTTAAACTTTCTCAAACACAAGGCTAAAGACTTGATCAAGTCTAACTATGACATCATCGAGCCACACATGCTTGAATTTTTTTTTTTCATTTTTCTCTTCTCATTACAATGATAATTTCCTGTAATGGACATTGGGTTTGCAAATGTTGAATCTTAAATATTGAACCTCTAAACTTAACATTATGATGGCATTGGGTTTCAGTGTCAAAGCTGTAAAACATTCTACCTTGAAATTATGAAAAGAGAAACAAAGAGAAGGTAAAAGGTTACAGATCCTAGTGGCACTATGACATCACAGACTTACAAAATGACACCTCACAGACAAGTTTTAAATCAAGATATTTCCTAAACGGAACAAGATATTCCTTAGCTGTTTGGGGAGAGTTGTTCTTCACAAATACCTCTGTCATTTAAGCCAAAGCTGATGGTTGGGTATGTGACCCCCCCCCCTCCCCTCCTTACTAACTTTAAAAACTTATTTTATGTATCTTTTTGCGATTAATAATTTAAATTTTTTTTTTTAATAGGTTGGAGATGCAGCTGATTCCAATAAATACATCAGCCACAAGATCAAGGCTGCAAGTGAGGTAAGAAGCCTGGTATATGTAAGACAGAAGGAAACAGCTGGGATGAAGACATTTGGGTATCTGTAAAACTTGATCTCCCCTAGATTTAGTTTTATTTGTTTCATAATGAGAATTTTTGTTGTTGAAAGAAAACGATGTATCACTGAGTTGCATCTTTTCTTTATAAACTCTGCTATATACCTGAGCAGTTTTATACACATTAGAGATTAATTCTTATAATGGTAATTTCTAGAAGTTCAACAGGTGGCTGTCTGTGCTGTATACATCACCTGAATGGATTGTTTAATGTATCTCTTATTTGTTGTTTCAAGACTTTATGATGTGAAAGGTTCAACATTCCTCAGGAAAGCTGGTGGTACTAGCAGTGAGCAATATAAACATCATAGTGATCACTCAATTTGAACATAAAAAGCTTTAACCAGAGTTGTCAAGTATGCATTGACAAATGTTGGATATATTGGAGAGAACATTACCTTTACTCTACAAAGAATGGAAGATCATAAAAACTAAGGAAAAACCTCTTCAGTTTCTGATTATGGTAAAGTATGGTGAGAAGAAGATTTCTACATACTTTCCAGTTGGAATGTCCAGAATATTATCTTGTTCTTGACTATCGGTCATAAGACGTTGAGAGCCAGATCGGACCCTCAGAACAATTATGTCACCAGGACTCCTATTTGTACTTTTCATTTGTACTTCAGTGTTTTATAAAAATTAGAATACACTATCATTCATCCCAAAATTTGCATGGGTTCATTTCATATTTTCCAATGCCCCCTAATTGACCGGGAAAATTAAGAAGACACTATTATCTATCCCAGATTTTCCTGGGTCCCTATCATATTTTCAGATGTCCCCTAATTGACTTAGACTGAAGCTCCCTCCCCCATTTTGTCAGGTATGTCTGTCGTATTTTTAATATTTATATTATGTTTTGAATTTGTTTTCTGTTTCACAGATTGGAATGGAAGCTAAGCACTACAAGCTTCCAAGCTCCAGTACTCTGGCACAGGTAAGGGAATCTGGTATTCTTTATGGTTTATTAAGTGCCCAGTTACCAATCCACATCACCAAAAAGGTCAACTTTAGCAGCTTTAAAGTGAAATGGTGGTTAATTCTTATTAATTGTTGTTTGGTATGAGTGTACTGCGAAAGTTGAATTTCATATCTCATCTGGTAGTGTTACAGTAGATCAAATGTAATAGTTAGTCTCTACAACTTCCCATGACACTCTATATGACACATATCCAAAGTCCTTCACATTTATATTTTATTTAAAACACAAGTGACACTCTTTTTAAAGTGTTTTATATATCAAATTTACAGAATGAGTGATTGTTTGAAAAAAAGTTTGCTTTCTCACTTCCTCCATGAGCCTCTTCTTCCCTTCATGATACCATTGATCAAATTTTCAGTAGCACTTTCAGTAGACAGCTACCTAACTGTGCCATATCTTTATTTATTTTCCAGGTCGTAAATCAGATTGAAACACTGAACAAGGATCACAGGGTCCACGGAATTATTGTCCAGATGCCCCCAGACTCTGACGAACCAATGGACCAAGATATTCTCCTGAACAAAGTTGACGCTAGCAAAGATGTTGATGGGTAGGATTTAAAATGCTCCAAACTTTCCTTGGTTTGATAACCACAACTTTTCATGAAAAGCTGAGACGGTGAAATATTTCTCATGATATATATTGAAGATTATTAAAAGCCACTACTTTCTCCCTTCAGATATTTCTACCAATGTTAATGTTTTGAGAAATGACCTGTTAAGCATCAGTAGCACATTAATTAAAGTAACTGGACTGTGATTTGGTCTAGCACACAGACAGGTGTGCTCCTCATAAGCGACACAAAACTAAACAGATAAACAGGTCTGACGGCCTCTGAAATTACTTTGTCAGACTGCTTGCAAATCTTGCAAGGACAAATGCTGTTAATTTGTCATCCATGGGGCCTTTGTTGTTTTTGAAGTAGAACATGGATAAATTTTCATTTTTCAAAGATGTCTTTTTGGTACAGAGAGAGCAGGGGGGGGGGGGAGTTGTGTTGACAACTATGTTATTATAGGACTTGAATGGGTGTTTCTGTATTCTGTATTGGTAACAAAGCCTAGCAATACATTGTGTATTAAATAGCTCTCTCGTTATAGCACTCCTTTTGATGCCATTTTTGATTGCAGGCTTACTGACCACAATGCTGGCAAACTATCCAGAGGAGAGCTGAATACATGTTTCATTCCCTGTACTCCAAAAGGATGTCTAGAACTTGTCAAAAGATGTGGTAAGTATCTTGGGAACTAATGATTTAATAGATTAAGGTTTATTCACTAGAAGTGACACAATGACCAATGAACTGTTCCAAGTTGAAGCTTAATAATGCAGCCATTTTATATTCAACAAGCCAGACATAGTCTGATGACTCTTACAGCTAGCTCAGAGCTAGCTCAGAGCTAGCTTAGAGCTAGCTTAGAGCTAGCTTAGAGCTAGCTTAGAGCTAGCTTAGAGCTAGCTTAGAGCTAGCTTAGAGCTAGCTTAGAGCTAGCTTAGAGCTAGCTTAGAGCTAGCCTGGGAATATGAAGGGAAATGGGTGAGGAATCATGATGACCTATATAAGGCACTATACCACTGTAGCTAATTATTCTGTAACATTAGGAAAATACATTTAAGAGACCTAGTGTGAGATTATTTAAATGGACAAGGCTGACAACTAATCTATTGTTTTAAAACAGAGAGACCAGAAGGCCAGGACTGTTCTAAATTCCCAATTGTTCCCAAATCCCCAAAATTTTCAAATTGTAGTAAATGTTGCTCCTTTCTTATCTATAGACCTACACTACCTACAACAAAGATGAAACAGTGATGTCTTATACTTTTCCATCATATTCCCCTCAGGCACAAAGATTCTACTCCTGGGATCATGAAATTTGTAACCTTCTAAGTCATGTCCCACAAATCTCCATGTTATTGATTACAGGTGCTGAAGTCAGTGGCAAGAGGGCAGCCGTGCTGGGAAGAAGTAAGATTGTCGGAGCACCAATGTCTGATCTCTTGAGATCCCAGAATGCAACAGTGACAATGTGTCATTCACGAACCAAAGACCTACCTGCAGTGGTCAGTCTCCTATTGTCTCTTGTTGTTAAATGAACTCAACTGTATTGCACCATAGACCTTAATTTAAACAGTAATTCGTCAATGGATATTCTGAGCTGTATTACAATGAATGTAGTTATGTTGGCACAAATTCTGCCCACACACATAGGTGTAGGAGGCAGTGGGGCTGCAGCCACCCCCCCCCCAACCAAATATTTTTGTGAAAATTCGGGCAATATGCTGAGAATTTTTCGGGCACTGTAATAATGAAGCTAAAGGAAATCAATAGTTAAAAAAAATCTCCTTGGTAATTATAATAAAATTGTAAGCTTGCCCACTAATTCGCCATTACTAATGTAAAAGCCTATATGAGATTACATTAACATGTTAAACGCGCTCTGAAAAATTTTGGTTATAGTTTTAGGGCAAGTCGTTACAGCCCCCCTAAAGCAAATTGGGCTCCAACGTCTATGCCTGCATATAATAATATTCAACACAAATCTGAAGGTCACAAATTGACCATTGACTAGTATTAGGACATTTATACGTATTTGAAGTTTTAATGCAGAGTATATTCCTTCTTGTGAGAATGTTAAAAGGTTCAAAATTGACATTTGTTCAGGTGTTTCATCTTCTTGCATGCCTGGTCCTCACACCGTTATTGAGAAATATTTCTTACCACGATAATTTTCTTCTGTCACAATTGTTGATTACCAGATAATAATAATTTTTTTTTTTCCGTGTTTCAAATTGCTTCCAGCTGCAAGAATCTGACATCATTGTAGTCGGAATCCGTCAGCCTCTGATGGTCAAGAAGGAATGGATTAAGCCAGGATGTGTGGTCATTGACTGTGGTATTAACTTCATAGAAGGTATGTGATCATAAAAGGTTAGGCACCTTTAGTTATATGTTGTTAGGCAAAAACTCATATAGTGTGAGGAAAAGACATTATTTGATTCAGATGTTGTTAAGGTGATAGGTAAATGACAGTAGCCTAAGTTCTGTTAAATCAATATTTGTGCAAACAGTTGTCAGAGTTTAAAATAGTTTACGACAAAAAGCCTACAGACTGAAATTAAGGGTGCTCATACATGACTAGTGGAATATTGTGGGCGGAAATTTTTTCACGGCCAGACTGAAAAGCTTTAGCAGACTGAATTTATCATGTGGACTGCTTATTGAGAACCGCTGCTGTAAATAATAGGATGAAGTGTACTTTGGTAGATTTGTTAAATTTCTCATTCATTTCTACATGAGGATTCCTTGTACTATAATAATGAAACCCAAAGCAATCTTTAAAGTAGTTATTCAATTCTAAGGAATTTTTATTTCTCACACAGACAAAACAAAAAAGTCAGGACAGAGGATGGTCGGGGACGTGGATTATGTCGGCTGTAAGGAGACAGCTTCATGGATCACTCCCGTTCCTGGGGGTGTGGGACCCATGACGGTGGCCATGTTGATGAGTAATACCATCGAGGGGGCCAAGAGGAATCTACACAAAATGAAGAAGGTATGGAAAG
>JAIPMN010002184.1:0-32251 GCA_020650975.1 Apostichopus californicus
ACTGCTGAGGATGTATTTTGATCACCCCAAGAATTATCACATATGGCTGAGGTCATTCTGAAATCTTTTGCAAATAGCTGGTGCCTTCAAGTAAACACAAAAATCCCATCATGAATAAGGCCATGTAAAAACCTTCATGATTTCTAGGCATTTACTTGCATGTACCACTCATAAAGA
The DNA here is from genome assembly GCA_020650975.1 of Apostichopus californicus. Classification (NCBI taxonomy): domain Eukaryota; kingdom Metazoa; phylum Echinodermata; class Holothuroidea; order Aspidochirotida; family Stichopodidae; genus Apostichopus; species Apostichopus californicus. Next base: position 178 of record JAIPMN010002184.1, read on the forward strand.
CGTGACACCTCATCCGAAGATAATAAACGTTGAGTGATTCAAGTGGTAAACAAATTTAATTGTCAAGCAATGACCTTCAACACATAAACTCAAAGCTGTTTAATTTTTATTGTCTATCATAGTACGAAAAAAAGACCCGTGGACCGTATATGCAGAAATATACCACAACATTTTACTCCCGTAACGGTAGGCCAATGCCCAAGGCTATTTAAACTGTAGTGCCTATAGTAAGTTGTATAGCCCAAGTAAGCCCTACTAAGTAAAAAGGACTCGAAAGGTATAAGTAATAGGATTAACTTAGAAATAGGATACAACTAAGTAACAGTAACGTGGGATATTCCGTTAGTTTCGACTGAGGTGTCCAGGCTCACTGCATGGTGTATATGTAGGCTACAATTTATTGGCCTATGTTGAACATAAATATATGACACGGATTCACTGACAATTATCAGTTGACTATAACAAACAGTAGCTAGCCTATTAGCCTATATTAAGCCGTTTTGACCACTGACGGTACACTCAGCGAAATATCGCTTTAAAGAATGCGTTATACGCCTCCTTGGTTTCTTTAAAATCCGAGTCCCGATCGATTGACTGATATCTTCCATTCTTCCTTCTGTTAAGACTATCACAGACCAGTTCATAACGTTAATTCTACTCATCCAACAAGTACAGCAGCAACAACAACCGACCCAAAAGTCACTTTCATAGTGGTCTGTTTATAGTGCCCAAAATTGATGCCAAAGGAAGCAATTTGTCAAATTACAGTAACGAATGTCTACTCTTAATAAATAACATTAATTATATTTGCAATTTATGAATCAGAATCAACCAAACCTTAAACTATTCTGAAATTATATTCTAGAAGGTCAAGAAGTGTGACAATCCATTTATTGCCCAATATTCCTTCATATTTAATAATGGTATGTCAATGCATTGCTGTTACATTTGGGAATATTGTTGTTATTTTCTATGTTAACATAAATTTGCTATTATCAGACATGTTTGCGATGGCATCGATGATGTATTTAAACAAATTGATGGAAACATGTATAGTTTTCCTGAAATAAAGCTTACGATGTTTCTCCTTAAAGAGCAAAGCTGAAAGTATATAGTAACAATTATACCATAAAATATATATAAACCTGAACATAAGCAAATATATTAACCAAAAGCTGAAAATTTTGGGTCATGTCCTTTCAGAAGTTTTATTTCTTGACTCTTGTTTCGGATATAACCCCTGCAAACAGATCTTGTTTCGGACATCACCCACCAGTGTGTTCGTTATAATTTGTGATATTTAAGAACAAAACAAATGATATTCATTTGTGAATGCAATACTAATGATGAGAAAGTCATGTTATTAATTTGATAAACTCTAAAAAAAAAAGGTATATAAACTCTTTATTGATTCCAAGTTTGATGCATAGAAAGGTGATTTCATGTTTCAACAAGAAATTTATTGTTATTTATCGTATACCTGTTACTTAAAGAACAATATATCTCAATACATCTTAATATGTGATGTTCACAAACAGCATCAAATTCATTTGAGCCAGTGGAAAAAGCAAGAAGTTGTTTTATAAATTTGTATTACAATGTCTTGGGCTATGTTTCAGACATCACCACAGCTGTATGTTTACTTGTATGTTTACATTTTATGTTTTCCAGGCAAAGCAAATAGTACCAAATTTAGATAGGGTTTTGAAACAATGGTGTGTTGACAATGTTGTCAACCAACCTATAATGACAAGTTTTGAACTTATAAAGTGCAAATGCTCAATGTTCATTTACATGTTAGTGTACCATTTCGAACATCACTGAATGTTTCGGACATCACCTTCGACTAATGTCCACAAACCTGCATTACAATAGTAGTATAGTACATCATTCAACAGGTCACAACAATAGAAGGGATAATTGTAACTAGTAAAACATGTTTAATAAAGAAAAGTCTACTTCATTATACACATATCAGTATAGCAGATCTACAATAGATATGAATTTGTGGGGGAATCATATTAAGCTTGTAGCCTACTAGTAAAACACAAATTTCAGGAATCGATAAGGTGTATACTGAAACATAATGGCACTGGAAATGGAAGACCAATGCCTCACACAATTTCAAATCACACCTCTGGACTGAAGCTAAAAGTGTATTTTAAATTTCTATATTGTTCGCTTTATTTCCAACAGTGTTTGTATGTGTAAGAGTTCATTTGCAACAAACTTAAATGAATGAAATTATATAACATTGTAATATCTTGAAACATCTATATCGATCAACTTGCTCCAACTGTAGACTGAACGGTCTCCTCGAGGTATGATTTCTGGACATGGGCCCCCATCATTGAAATTAAAATATGTCCATGAAATGTCTATGTTGGTTGGCCACAAGAAATCTACATGGTTCACTTTATCCATGCCAGATTCTGAAAATAATAGCAAAATGTACAATACCAGTGTATTATTATACACCACCAAGACCAAAAAAATACAATATGATAGACTTAACTGAACTGTTTTAGAGTATAAATCTGAAGGCGATAATACCATGTCAAGTTTTTGCACTCTATAATAAAGGCCTTAGGCCTACTACATGCATACTCAGTTGAAATTCAGAATACACACGATGTCACTTGTTATGCTTGCCGGATACCATTCACATAAAGTTAACCTCTGCTTCACAATCACCTGTCCAGCATACCATTTATGATTGCAACTATATGCTTGTAACTATTAAAGCCTATGGCATAGGTTTCCACTTTAGTATAAGCCTCTATGTTAGGCTATACAGCAGAAAAACAGGCTATCAAATAATTCCTTTTTCTTTAATAATTTTTAGATTGTCTTTTTTTAAATGATAAGAAATTCTAGTTGTATATGTTAATAACTGCTGGACATTACAATAATTATAAATATATGTATACTTACAATTACACTCTGAAGGAACTCAGGATGAACGCATGTCCACTTTATATTCTGTGGGATTTCAATGCGGGTAGCTACAAATAGCTTGATTCAAGCTAGCAGACAATCATAGCATAACTACTGTATGTATATTGTCATCACACATGCACATGGACGGGAAAATATAAGTGGTTATAAAATCAAAATGGATGATTGGAGAAATGTCTAGTACATACTGTTTTAATTGAGGGAGTTCTTATGCTTTAATCATGTTAACAAAACAGTCATTTCTCTGTTGTTTAACTTCATTGTGAAATGAAATGTGGCTGAATTGACATGAATATGATATATACGTTATTTGTTACAATTATACAGCATCACTAAATCACAATACTTTCAACATTTGTTATTAAATCCCAAACTTTAGGTCACTCACAAATTGGTATACAAATGTGGACGGAAAAAGTGATGTCCGAAACACGGGTCAGGTTTCGCTGAAAATATTTTTGACAGGGAACCTATAGCCACTAAGTTCAATCATGAAAAAAATTGTTGTAATACTCTTTTTGGAGTTAAGAATTAGTTCCAAGTACAAATAATGCATTTTGAAAATTTTTCCGTCTATACAGTTTGGCACTGAACAGGAAGTACAGCACATCATATGCCTGTTTCAGGAAATTGTCTATGCTATGGCATGCAGGTACAGCTAAGTGGAATTTCTCCATGGGCATATTATTTGTATCTCTGAGAGTCTCCTAGTAAATTTTATAATGCTCCAAATGTCATTAATAGGAAACTGGGCTTTTAAACGTGAACAGACCCATATTTTTTTATATTTTATAAAACAAAGGAATTGATGAATAGTACACAGTCACGGTTCGGTATCTTTACATATTGCAATTGAGAAACATGCAGGCATCCTTGACAGTCTCTCTTCCTATCAGTATGTTTGCTAATAATACAGGTATACCCGTTAATGCAGGACAGAGAAATTAAAAGATATGGTCTATAATTCATATATCTATATATTATATATGTATGATAATTAGTTGAGACTAGTGGAACACTAGTAGTCGACTCAGAGTTTAAAACATGCCATTACACATTCTATCGACTCTCCATTTCGAAGCAAAATAAAGAAGCCTTGTATTTGAGTTTATTCATTCGGTATTAATCTGGCTTTCACTCTTGTAGTTAATTATGTAATCTTAGCTCTCTTCCACCCTTTTTCGCCACACCTTTCTGTCTTTGTCCTTCTCCAGTTTATTCCCATACCCCCTTCCCTTAATCCTCTCTTTGTCCCTCCACTGTTTTTCTCCCACCTCTCCTCTTCCCCTGCTGGTTTCTTTCTTTCTGCTCTCCATCCCTTGTCTACTAATCCCCTTACATGTATCTCTTTGTGTTCACCATGCTCATTAACCTGTCTGTATTTTGTGCGTGTTTTTGTCCCTTCTGTTACTGTTACTTGTCATTTGGCCTTTGAAGATCCTGCTAGGATTGAAACGTCAGGCCAACTTACTTTTACACATTCTCTTACATAGACTCTCTAGTGGATAAGCAGTTTGCTAACAGTTCATGATTAGTAGACAAGGGATGGAGAGCAGAAAGAAAGAAACCAGCAGGGGAAGAGGAGAGGTGGCAGAAAAACAGTGGAGGGACAGAGAGAGGATTAGGGAAGGGGGTATGGGAATAAATTATTAAGTAATGTAATATTTACAAAGCGGTTTTAGAGGATGAGCGTGCTCTCCGAAATAAAAAGGGGCAGAATTTTTGTTTGATGGGGACATTTGCGTGGAACCACCATATGGGTCCATTTACTGAAACCATAAGTTTGAGGGTAAATGGGATGGGGTGGGCATAATCGAAATTTGGGGGAGGCAATTTCTGTATCAAACGCACATATTAGACTTATTAACTCCATAATATTATCAACATTTACTTATTTATTAGTACCAAGTACAACTTGAATGTAACCCGTTTTTGCTAACACTGACCAACAGTGCAGACCCTACGATTTTAGTCATAAGAACCTTTCTGAGAAAAGACGGTCTAGCCGTCGCTGCTCAAATATCGAAGTCTTCGGCTTTTGAGTACAACATTTCTGGATGCTGCCGTGTTGAACGAATCTAACCGTAATAGTAATTACCGACTTTGCGATCTGCGTGATAGTCATTGCGAATTTGCAATCTGCGGTCCCCTTTACAACTTTGCAAGGTCAACAAAAGTGACTCCATAGTTTTCCCTTCCGGGATACCAACAAAAATGCTCCACTTTGAAAAATGGAGCTCTATATTTGAGTTTTTGACCCTAAGGCATCGATTAAAAAAAAAAAATCAAATTCAACTCAAAAAGCGGTTTTTAACAAGGGATCCAAAAATAAAACACCAAGACGGAAAGCATTAACTTGCTGTGTAATGTTCTATTTATAGATATTTCTATCGTGTCTGTACCACAAACCCAAAACATATACTTTCATTAAATACCACAAGGAACACTTGTGTTGAAACTTAAACATATGAACATTATCAGCTCTTGCATGTAAAGTCCTAAATGTGACTTCATAGAGTTAACAGATGTAGAATGAGAATGAAAATAAATTAATTCATACTAATTTCCTTGTAAGGTCAAAATGAACTGAGCAGATCAAAATAAACCATGTTCATCTTCTTTCTTTTATTTCCCCCTCTTGAATAGTAATATTCGATGAAATTAGCCACAAACGGGAATGGGTCAAAAGGTCATATGGCAGGTTGCGAGTAGAAATACTGTTATTCTACAACAACAACAACACAAATAGACATGATAAGCAAACGCTCCCCACTAGTCAATTCTTCATACATGGGAGCTACTGCTGCCTGGATTAACTATCATCGACCAGATAAAGGAAGGCGATTGCAGGAGTCCAGATCAATCCCGTTTGACTGGATTAACTACTGTATCATCGCCGATAAAGGAAGACGAGAGCAGGAGTCCAGATCAACCCCGTTTGACTGGATTAACTATCATCAATCCGATAGAGGAAGGCGAGAGCAGGAGTCCAGATCAATCCCGTTTGACTGGATTAACTACTGTATCATCAACCCGATAAAGGAAGGCGAGAGTAGGTGTCTAGATCAACCCTGTTTGACTGGATTAACTACTGTATCATCGCCGATAAAGGAAGGCGAGAGCAGGAGTCCAGATCAACCCCGTTTGACTGGATTAACTATCATCAATCTGATAGAGGAAGGCGAGAGCAGGAGTCCAGATCAATCCCGTTTGACTGGATTAACTACTGTATCATCAACCCGATAAAGGAAGGCGAGAGTAGGTGTCTAGATCAACCCTGTTTGACTGGATTAACTACTGTATCATCGCCGATAAAGGAAGACGAGAGCAGGAGTCCAGATCAACCCCGTTTGACTGGATTAACTATCATCAATCTGATAGAGGAAGGCGAGAGCAGGAGTCCAGATCAATCCCGTTTGACTGGATTAACTACTGTATCATCAACCCGATAAAGGAAGGCGAGAGTAGGTGTCTAGATCAACCCTGTTTGACTGGATTAACTACTGTATCATCGCCGATAAAGGAAGGCGAGAGCAGGAGTCCAGATCAATCCCGTTTGACTGGATTAACTATCATCAATCCGATAGAGGAAGGCGAGAGCAGGAGTCCAGATCAACCCCACTTGAGCCGCAATTGGTAGGGGCTAGATAAGGTGTAAACCTCACAGAATCATTTCTTGATAATAGCAACCAAAGCGGTACGCAACTTTCTTAACATCTCTCCAATATCCCAGATCATACTGGGTCCTGGGTGTATCATTTTACCTATTGTGCCATCTTTATAACGTGAAGAAATGAGCTATTGGGACATGTATACAAAACGACACTTTATAGCAACGGTTTTCCCCTTGGTTAAGTTCTTTGGTCCACTTTACCCCTACCAAAATAATCCCCTTCCCCAACCCTGTCCTTACCTATAGAAATCATCCAATGCGCTAAAATCAATTTGTAGATTATAGGGTCAGAGATTAGCTAAAAGATGAACCATAACCACGTATCACATTGACAGTACAATTAGTTCTCAATGGTAGGAAAAGCAATTCTTGTAGCCTTTGTGTCCTGCATTCAAGTAATCAAAAATTCTTGAAATAAATAACCATTTTGTTCTCGAGAAAAATTGTTTGAAGAACAAATGGTATGCGATGTAGATGCAATGACTCTAAAACAAAACAAAACAAATCCCAAAATAGCACCACAGTTAAACAATGTAATACAAGAAATAATCTCATAAGCCCCCATTTCCAATGCTTCATGGTTTTCTTAAACAAGAAGCCAATTCTTACAGAGACTGTAACAACTGGGGGGGGGGGGGAGTGAGTGACTTTCTGCCAGTCATCAGTAAGATAATCCGCAGGATGCTACTAGAGAGGATAAAGAAATATCAAACTTCAAAACTAGTGAGGATAAAGGAAGATCAGAGACTGCTATACCAAATCTGAATGTTAAGTTATCCTCTGGATTCTGCTTCAAGGAATCAGTACACATTAATTCTATAAATAACTGTTAACGCCCCACCCCGCTGCAGGTAATCTTACCTCCAAATATAATAAACATTACTAATAACATTAATGTTGTAAAGCTTGGTAAAACCAAAACCTAAGGTAAATGTTGCATCATTCAAATGCCCGCATGTTAAAAGACAAAAAAACCAACGACCATCAACGTATGACATTAAAGTGTGGACTGCTGTTACTTTACGAATTTAAAAGAATTCAATTCTGTACCATATTGAAAAAAAATTGAAATTATTCACATAGAAAGTATTTAAAAAGAAAAAAAAAATGAAACTTGTGCATCTGATAGTATTTACATCCGTTTTTAAACAAGACTTTTTCACAATTGTGAGAATCAAAAAACTCAAACTTGCGATAAATTTCTCTGTTTTATTTTTTAACAAAAAGAGGGGCAATTTCTTTTGCCAAAAAACCAGTACTAATCAAAATGATAAGACAGAGTTGACGACAAATGACATTTTCACTTAAAACTGTAAATTTGCATGGAATGCTTGAAGAGTGTCGATTTTACAGATTATATTCTCAGTCACGTCGACTGGTCGAGGTGATTGCACGGAGTGCCACGTTGTCCGGGGTAATGACATCAGATGGCGAAAAATTGACCCTGTCCATTACCGTCAACTGCTCACAATCTTACAACAAAACTTCTCTTTCCACCTCCAGTAGCATCTTAGAATAGCCTCTTTTCATACCTGTCAGACAGAAGAAAGAAGAAAAAACAAGGGCCACATTAATAAGGAATGACAGTTCAAAGAAATGACAAGGAATTTTGTTTCTCATGAACTTTATTAAGGACTGAAGAATATTTTTGGTTCACATCTGAATTTATACCCCATAAATAACACATAAGTTGTCTTCAGACTGCATTTCACGGAGAAAAATCGCTGTTGACCAAATTGTTCCAGTTGACGACCAGTTTAACAGGCAGTGGCAACCGTTTGAAATGCCAAGTCTGAAAACAGCTACTGAAAACAGGGTCGCCAATTTTTTCTGTGACAAAACTGGCCAAGGTGGTGGCAGAATAGGTTAACAACACAAAATGGTTGACATCAATGTTCTTTGTGGGAGTTTAACAATTTTCTCTTCAATTGGTATCCCATGTAAAAGAACAGCAGCAGAAAATGCCAAAACTCTGTTTTGACTGGGCCTTTCATTTCCCTTTTTGAAAAACGCAAATTTTATTATTTTCTCGCATTTTCAAACGAAAAGCTGGCAAGGCTGATTGAAACTTGATATTCAAGCTGCTTCACCAATAATGTTTCCATAATACCAGTTGAATTTCAATCGGGCTCACATACTTAAATAGTTCGAATAGGCAATTAATTGATGTTGATGAGTTCCAGAAAAAAAGCATTTTAATAATAAATGTTGAATTTCAGTCTGGCTCCCATAATTAACTTTAACAGGCAATTAAATGTCAATGAGTTCCAGAAAAAAAAGCATTTTAATCATAATTCTGGCTCCCAAAATTAACTTTAACAGGCAATTAATTAATGAATGTCAATGAGTTCCAGAAAAAAAAAATCTTTTTTATAATGCATGTTGACTTTTAATCTTGCTCCCTTAAGTAATTTAATAGGCAATTAAGTAATGAATGTCGATGAATTGCCCAAAAAAATAATCTTTTTATAATACCTGTTGATTTTCAGTTTGGCTCCCTTAATTAGTTTAATTGGCAATTAAATAATGAATGTCAATGTGTTCCAGAAGAAAAACCATTTTTTATAATACCCATAAATAATTAAGTTTCATAGGCAATTAATTAATGAAGTTCAATGAGTGATACAACCAACTACATCTACTGTCCTGCATCAGCAGATGCCACAAAGAGGAACTCTACTACTGTGTGTTGCACGTGTTACATCTGTTAAATTTTACAGCTGCTGAAGTCTTTGATCTACGTAATCATGCACACAGTCTGCAGAAAATGTAAACAAAAGACACAAGAGATGTTTTGCATGTGTTATCTGCCTAACCTAATAGTTTACAGACAGTAATTGATATTGTAGATCTGTACTATTGAGACTTGAACAGGCAATCATAGTGGGTGGGGGAACTTTGCATTTTGTCAAGTAGATCTTTTAGTCACGGTCTCCGAATGGCTGGTACTTTTAAAATATTTGCCGAGGTCTGAGAGACACCAAAGATATTTTGGATGTGTTACCGTTAACATCTGCTGATTCCTTTGATCTGCATCATCGTGTAAAGAATTGCAGTACTAGCGTAAATGAAAGACACCAAAGATGTTAGCATGTGTTATGCTAAACACATTGCAGTTCCTTTGATCTGAATAATCATGCACATAGTCACAGAAACTGGACAGACAGGTACCAAAATGTCTGCATGTGCACAGGGGCACTGAAATGTAACTGACAGGCACCAAAATGTCTGCATGTGCACAGGGGCACTGAAATATAACTGACAGGCACCTAAATGTCTGCATGTGCACAGGGGCACTGAAATGTAACGTAACGACACCAAAATGTCTGCATGTGCAGAGGGGCACTGAAATGTAACTGACAGGCACCAAAATATCTGCATGTGCACAGGGGCACTGAAATGTAACTGACAGACACCAAAATGTCTGCATGTGCACAGGGGCACTGAAATGTAACTGACAGGCACCTAAATGTCTGCATGTGCACAGGGGCACTGAAATATAACTGACAGGCACCTAAATGTCTGCATGTGCACAGGGGCACTGAAATGTAACTGACAGGCACCTAAATGTCTGCATGTGCAGAGGGGCACTGAAATGTAAATAAAAGACACCAAAGATGTTTGTTACTGTACATTTGATCTTACACACTATGCCACCAATCTGCCACTTCATCGTAAATTTTGGAAAGTAACCCTGCATTCAGCTTTACATCCCTGAGTCGAATGTTAATGTAAAAGTCAAAAATCATGATAAACTTTAAACTCAATAGATTAGATATTAAACATATTTTTTCATACGACTCGGAAGAAAAACAAATCTCTAATTCTTATCCTTGATAGTTTCAGTGAGAGACAGTGCAAGCAAATCAAATCTCTCTACAGATTATGAATGTGAGTCTTCTTAATGATGCTATTTGAAATAATCATGTAACAGCACCATGTCATATCCAACAGAGTGTGCTTCCAACATTTGCTACGACAAAATTCGACCAATGTGTTTGCATAAAGACAAAAAAGTTAACTTTCAGCGGGGGCCTTTGCCTATAGCAGAGCAATGAGTTGACAGGAGGAACAATGAAGGAATCTATAGCCCAAGACACAGGGTAGACTGCTGGTGGACTAATAAAAAAGAAACATTTCAAACTATTCTGATCATTGTAAAGTGGTTTATACCCAAGGGGAAGAAAAGATACAGCACAGCGGAGGCCAAAAAGTTTTAAATCAATTTTTCTCCCAGAGTTGAGAGCGAGATATATAAGATTCGTTAATCAGTAATATTTGTGGACAAGTATGTAGCAAAGACAGTCATTAATATAGTTAGAGCATAGAGCCAAGCAATATATGGTGCAACTCCCATTACAATAAGTCCAAACAACCAGAAAGCAATTTAACATGTATCCATTGTCTCTACATGCTATTTATTTAACATCTACCTGTTTCAATGAAATGTGTACACAGTGGCAGAAACAAAGGGGCAGTTCCGTAAACTAGTAAACCTTTTCATCAAAATTATAAAACGTTGAATCATTACATGTAGGGTATCATATGAAAGTTAAAACTATTGAGTTTCATAATATGTAGCTAATGTTTACATAAATCATCGAGTTCAGGCAGATAAAGGTGTGTCTTAGTCAATTGAAAAAAACTCAGAAAAGTCACCCCAAAACAAAATGTCTATTTTTGCCTGTATATCCTCAGAGGAATAAACATTCTTGGATTTGCTAAAGTGATATAATATATAGATTCAATTTCAAAACAGATAAACTTACGGAACTTTCATTATTCAAGTGAATACAAATTTTACAAAGGTCCCTTGTTATGTGTACATCTGTCACAGAAAAATCACATTTTTTAAAAATTTCATACAGAAGCAAGTTCTCAGACTTCACGACATCTACAATGCAATGCACATTTTGAACACTCAATAACTACATAATTTGCCCTCCCTTGGATTTTATTTCTTCAGAAAATGCTGTGACTGACGTGCGTATTTTTTGTACGTCCGTCACACGTACGACTGTCACATTATTTTTGTTTTGATTCACAATGTATTTTAACATCTTTATCACTACATAACCCTCTGAATTTAATGCCAAATCCCATTTGCACAGAAATTAGGTGGTCAACAATCAACTAGCATATTCCTGTTATTGGTTAGTACTTGGTAAGATATCAATGAAACTGCACGGTATTGAACCAAATGTAGAGTATGCTATTGTCTACATGATATGACAATATCCCCTCTCCTCCTCAGGTTCGGACCGCGAGACGTTGGTTCAGATCTGGGGGATGTCAGTTCTAGAGTGTGAACACTCGGGGACCAAGGTGACCCGAGATCCAAGGCAAACGGACTACATAAAACAAGCTGCCTGTTGCACTTACTGTTAGGCAAATTATCCACGGACATACATGGAGTTATTAGCTACAAACTTGTTGTGTGTGTACAACATTGTTTCTTAGTAGTTCTGCTTCTTTAAACTTCCCTCTGTTCGTGAGGTTTCCTATCGATATTCCAACATAAATATTATGCTGTGTTCAACCGAATTTGAGCAAACTAATAAATCAGTTTTGGAAGGAGAATTGTCAGATTTGTTTTACTGCTGTAAGTATGCATCTTATTGTTGTTATGTAATTTGCTCTAAATATGCTTTAGGTTCGTTACCTTCTCTGATGGGCTTCTGGTATTATTATGTGGGTTTACTTTGAAACCACATGTGCTCATAGTTTTAAGTGTGGGTGAGCAGAGTTACCAGACGGTGCAGACTTAACTTCATTGTGTCTGTGTGTATTAATTTGATATATGTTTCACTATGCTAACCAAGGGCGTGCCTCTGTATCTTTATGTCATAACATTAGATATATAAGAACTATTGCCAATAATTTCTGTCACCGCTGAATAACTTTTCGCACTCCATACATTGCACGCAGAAGTTAGTGACACTCAGCTGTATTAGAAATTTGCAAAACACTTTTTGCATTCGCACTTTTATATGAGTATTACCCAACAAATTGACCTCCCAGTTCATTGGTCCAGAGCAAGCAATCAGAGCCAGAGCAGGAGCTCAAGTGTGAACACTATAGGAAATTTTGGTATAATATAACACATTTGTGGTTAAATTGTCAAGACAGGTCCAAGAACAGGGGATCCAATGTTTTTTGAGTATTTTTTTAGTTTATTTAACAAGGACTTATACTCCATAAACGAATAGTACAAGGAAGATTTTCCATAAAACCCGAATGAAAAGTGATCTCCTATTTATAGCCATTGAGATATGGACCACAAACTGTCCGAAATGTTTGTCCAGACTTTACGGAAGTGCCCATAGACGACTATTTGCACTATTTAGAAACAGATTTTTACTTGGTTGTCATCAATAAAATACAAAATACCAAAGCTTTTTTTTCATGCCTACCTGACCCCCAGCCTCCATGTTACACAGGCCATCTCTCTACTGAAACATTAATTCATTTCTGCTTTCTCTTGCTTACAAATTGACTATAAATTTTATTTCCTACACTTTACATTAAACAAATGACAGGTTTGAAAGTTTCTTCTGCCAAACCTATTTGGATGACCTACTTCCACAAATAAAATTGTCGCTGTGAGGTACAACTTACGAGTGAAGACTGTGGACATTTCCCTCTAGTTGGGCAGCAGGGGACCTCTTTTCAAAACGTAACTCTCCACTTCGGTTCATCTTCCTGTGGAAATGATTTCAAACATTTCATGTAAAACAGATAGGAACAATTTTCACCTGGTGGTTTCTCTGTTTCATGATGTATACACACAACAGGGGGACTAGCAACTAACAAACTATTAGGTTTAGAATAAAATACTGAGGGTTGGGGAAGGACTTCACAAGTCTAATTTAAGACAATCGGAGGTACTGTAGTTAGCCAGTCGTTTTCCTTCTTCCTGAATCCTACATTATCAAGAAACACATATTAAGCTGAAACCTCAGGCTTACATTTTGAACACTTTAACACTTTATTTTGTAAGATTAAAGAATTGTGTCAATGACTAGACACTTCTTTCTCAGAAAATGACAAAAGTAAAAAATTGTCCCTGTCAACATAACAGAATTAAAGACAGTGTTTTTATTTTTATTTAAAAAAACAGGATTAAGGCAAATGATTTGGTGATACAGCTCATGAAATTTAGGCTCACTACTTGCTGTATCAAAGTTATATTCTAACAAATGACTCGTTTCCCACAATCATGATTAGCCTTTAACACTTTCCAGTTAGCCCTGTATCTGGGGAAACAATAAGCAAATACATCCATTGTAATCCTGTGCCACCCGAGTAGATTCAAACTTGATAAATTCCACCAAAGCTTCATATTGCATAGAAAGAACTGAATAAAACAAAGGAGGGTTGAGGTGGGGGTGTGTGCCCGCCCATTCCTTTAAGAGATTACTCATTCTAGCCACTCGTTTTTTTTCAAGGTGGTAAAAACCGTTGGGATTTAACATGTTTTGAAAGCAGTTTTTTTGGAGGGGGGGGGGAGGAAACTTACACCAGTTGATTTATACTTTTAGAACCAATGTCTTGACATCCGTGCTGTATACCCGCGATAAGGTACGGAACAAACTTCAAAATCGACCCTTTGTCCACGATAGCACCCGAGACTCCTTGAGCAACTTTTAATTTCTCGCTGTCACTGCAAAGGAAAAGATAAGAGAATGAAAACTTGAATCTATAAGACATGCACAACTTCCAGGACTCAGAATTTTAACAAACTACTGCTAGATTTACAAACAAACATCTGCTGAACGTGTTTGTAGAAGATACGCTAGGAAATATCCTCTAATCTAAAAAAGCCAAAGCAATTTGAACGACCCAAGGTTAAGGATCTCCTTGGAAGTTATGATTAATTATACAACCCACAGACAGATATTATAATTATCATGGCTGCAGTGATTCCATGTATTATACGGCAAACACATAGATGCAGAGGAAGATTTCTGAAGGATTTAGATCATCTTCTGATGCTTAATTTTTATAATTATATTTAATAATATTTGATTTTAATATAGCGCTTTACACCAGTAATAGGTCTCAAAGCGCTTTACAGACGTTATATTACCCCTGGTCAGTGATAACCTGTCCCAGAGACAATCCCTCCAGTCGGCAGCAGTTATATACTGCTTTACTTCACAGGTACCCATTTAACCCCTGGGTGGAGAGAGGCAAGTGAGATAAAGCATCTTGCCCAAGGACACAACGTAATGAACTAGGCATGAATCGAACCAGCAATCCTTGGATCACGAGTCCGACGCCTTAGCCAATTGGCCACCACGCTCTCTTATGGTCACATGGGAATGGCTAACTAAGAGATACAAAACTAGTAAACACCAAAATGGACAGAAAGGGGGGGGGAAAATAAAAAAGAAGGAGTGATAAGTTTTCAATACCTGAAGTATCTGCTTGCACTGCCTTTGTTAGCTTCCATAGCATCTAGGGACCCCATGCCTCGATACTTCTTCAGCCTCACACCATCGGAGAAGAAATATTCCCCAGGACACTCTGTAGTCCCTGCCAACAAACTTCCCATCATAACTGTAAGTTGAGAAAATCAGCCATTATATTCAAGACCAACTACAGTGCATATCTAGTGAGGCCCTCCAGCCACCCTTATAATCAGCAGAGGGCGCTGTTGTATCAGTCCTATCCTAGTTCCACGAAACTACACAAGCTGTAGATCAAACGGTACCACGAGTTGATCACTAGAAGTATATACAAAGTTCATTCCGTAATTAGTGACGAAGAGATCTTTTGAAATGTCTTTTCAAAGTTTCAAGTCAATCTAACTTTTAAGCACCTTTCCTATGGATGTTTTTCCTTTGGTAAAACTGCACAAGGGGAACCACCCCATCATTATGCAAGTTCATCAGGCGTGTTCCCAGTGTGAGCACTTTCAAGCGATTGTGTTACCTAAATACAGAGTTCGTAAACAGATCACGCACATTAGTAACGACGTGCAGCAACCTTTGTTGAATCCCAGGAGTGCCCCACTGTTGCATTCTCAGGAAGATATGTCCAACAGAGGTTCGGGGACTTCAAACAAAAAGTCTTTACAATCGCAAATTTAACTTCACATTCCACTGAGATTGTTGCACTCAATCATTATAATGAAATGTTTGAATGAATTGTTAAAACATAGCAATACCGCAAAAGTCATTTTAGAACGAATTCCTGAAAAGTTGATGCATCTATTAGCTTAACTTGACCTGCTGGAGTATGATCTAGCAATAGTCTCAAACAATAATGGTCACTGGTTGTACATACCTGTTGATGCCCCCAATGCTAGTGCCTTGGTAATATGGCCTACTGAAGATATTCCGCCATCTGCAATAATTGGGATGCCCGATCTTGCTGCGAACTCAGCCGTCTTATAAATAGCTGTACCCTGTGGTCTGCCCACTGCCATAACTGAGAAAGATAAGGAAGCAAAGAACAATACATGAAATACATTTAGCTGAACTGCTCAAACAACACTGGAGTCAACGCATACATTGTTACAGTATAATCAAGGCTGTTCCACTTCTAATGAGGGGTGTTCCAAGCGTACATTGGTACACAGGATATTCCAGTTATGCAATTTTTTTCTCTAAGAAAAAGATTCACAACCGCAAGACTAAAGAAATTCCAAATTATGAAAATTTACGATTAACCATTCTGAAATCAGAGAGGATGGAAGGTTTACTAAAACATTTAAGTGTGTTGAAAGAATGACATGACAGGGAGGAAAAGTGTTTTATAGTTTACTTTTCCTCCCAGCATGCATCAATATCAGCAGAAATTTAAGAAATCAACTCAATCAAGATTTTCCCTTTATTTTCAGTCTCACTCAATGAATCGTTCACTTTTTAACTATTGCAAAAGTAATGAAAGACTTTATGTCAGTGCTTCATACAACTTGACCTTCCCAAGACAGTACTTGAAGAGATTGCTGATATATCATGTAAAAGTAAGTGGGCCTGATGTCTCAATCCTAGCAGTATCTTCTGCAGAGGCTGAATGGCCAATATATTGCACAGAAGCTGTCTTTCCAATCCTTAAGATTCAAATCAGATGTTTTTCAAATCAGATGTTTTTTATTCTCACCACACTCATGTTCTGTAGTAAAGTAACAAATAAGTCTTTTCAAAAGTTCAGTAAGATAGAATAAAATGAGCTTTGAAATGACCCATAAAATGCTGATTCTGATCAGCAAATACTACATTATCACACAAACATGACAGAAAACAAACATGAAACACTTGATCAAGAAAGAAAGAAAAAACGAAAGAAAGGAGAAATTGTGAAAATGCAACATGATAATCTCTCTGGATAAGTGAGTCTGACGTTAGATGATGTCTGATGTTGCATTTACAGTTTCACTAAATGGTTTTACAATATCACTTGGTCCACAATATGTGCAAACACAGAGCATGCATGTCAACGTTATTTTCAGTCCTCCATAGATGAAAATAAACACAGGATGTTTTGTTGGTTTGAATTTACTCATCACAGAATGTGATCTCGATGGAAGTTTGAAAAGGCAGTGGTACAGTAAGGGGCCTGTAACCTTTACTTTGCAATTGTCTCTTCAGCAAGTGTCACAGTATTTTAATAATACAGTGAAACAGCGGTAGCACATGCATCACATATAGCATAAAACAGGTCACATTTAACCAAGTGATGTATTAAACAGGTGGGGGAGGGGGAGGGGAAAGGGATAAGCATGCCCCCAAGGACTTATTGAACCCTATAACTTGCCACGATGCCCCAATTATAGACCCTTGAACAATATGCAAGGAGCTAATTTTATATTATGATTAGTACACCCAATCAGCCAAACACTTAATGCATTTTGTTTGTCAAAGCAATAAAAGTAAACAGCCATACCATGTATGACACGAGCAACCTTGCTACTTTATGAGCTCTAGCAGTCAAACAGGAGCATTTATAGAAAGCAGTATAGAAAAATCAAAATTGGCCTCTGGTTGCCCCCAAATGAGCCCCTGATTTCACCAAACAGCTGGTGAACCCACGTCCAAATTTTTGAAAGAAAAGTGGCTCCTGGTATTTGGAAAACCCTTAATTCAACAAAAGAACGGTGAATTTCTGATAGGATATTGACTGATGGTATCAAAATGGTAACAGCAACTGTTTGAATATTCAACACATTGTGAATGCTGTATAAACACCTAGGATGATGCAGGTTGTATCTACAATCAAAATACTTTTTGTCATGTCCAGAGGAAAAAAAACAAGTTTCCAGTATTCCAATTTGTTTTAAACCCTCCTCGGTTAAGTTAACATTAAATATAAAGTAGCCTTCACAGGATTTTCTGGTGACAAATGATGTAAAAGTTATGTTAACGGGAAAATATTCCACACTATAGTTGAAAACCCCATCTCAATATCCAGATATGGTTGTATTGTAACTTGTTTTGACTGGCTAACCCTTCCATATACTGTCCAGAGGTTGGATCACTGTAGGGGGTATCTGATGTCATCTGGGCAAATGCTCTTCAAAAGTTTTACTTAGGCTTATACAATCTTCTTATTCGTGGCGGAGTGTATAGCCTAGTGGTTAACGCCGGCGTCTCCCAGTCATGAGATCCCCGGTTCGATTCCCCGCCGACAGCAATGTGTGTTGTCTGGCAAGGGTGTTGTTCAATAACAACTTCCCAACATGGACGTTAAATGGATGTGTGCCGAGAGATTGGCTTCGGTCAGCTTGCGAGTCTATAAGCCTTCATGGCTTCTTTCGCGAGTTCCTGCTTGCGGGAAGATCACATATACATACATACATACATACATTTTGTCCTTGAACCTGATACATTTGAAATTTTTGCTAACTATAACTGTCAAAGTGCTCTGTACTTAGAATTCCATCACAATGTGTCTTTTTGGTGGAAAATTCTTTCCTTTTGGATAAATTATAAAGAAAAACAAACATAGACATCTTTGCTGAATTGCCCTAGGATATTAACCATTCTGATATTGCCAGATGCATTTACAAAACATTACAAAATTTGAAAAATTCATATCTTCACAACACAAAATGCTGAGTGTGTGGTTTTCAC
This sequence comes from Apostichopus californicus, assembly GCA_020650975.1. NCBI lineage: Eukaryota > Metazoa > Echinodermata > Holothuroidea > Aspidochirotida > Stichopodidae > Apostichopus > Apostichopus californicus. The sequence continues at coordinate 18,889 of JAIPMN010002184.1, forward strand.
GCAAAGATTTAGAAAATTTTCAGCAATTTTGCTAAGCAGTCAACTTTCAGGCACCAGAAAATCCTTTGAATGAGGCATCTGATCAATTGTTCACAATCAACTTGAATTGTTTTATAGCAAAACAAACAAATTCTATGAGGGTCAGGGTTAATAGATTAGCATCATTTCATAAATCCAAAACAGGGAGTTTACAGTTGCCACCCGACTGTAAATCTACAAAGATGTCAACGAGTGAGAATTTATATTTTGTTTCTACTGCAGAGCTTACATATGGTAGGTGAATGAAGAACCGTGGAGACACGATAAATATTTATGGAATGAACTATATCAATTGGTTTCATGACTTCAAGGGTGTGAAGACTCGCGCAAAAAGAAACGTCTAATGCCTGTAATCTGACCTAGTTTCGAATGAGGTGTAACAAGTGTTAGACACCACCATCGATCCCAGAAAATACACACACAGCTTGTTACCTTTGGTAATTAGACTAGTGTACAGTCAGTACATACAGCTGCGGTCAATACCCACAGCACAGTGTACAAACAATACAGCGATGGACATCTCAGGTCCAGCTAAAGATAACAAGGTATCACGTTTCATTACTGTTTGCATTTTGTAGCAACAAGAAGAAAACGTCACTTGCAAGCAACGGAAAGTTAACTTTTTCAGATGGCAGCACGCGGTTTGGGGCGAGTCTTCAATGCCTTTAATCTACAAAGATGTCAACGAGTGAGAAATTAATATTTTATTTCTACTGCAGAGCTTACATATGGTAGGTGAATGAAGAACCATGGAGACACCATAAATATTTATGGAATGAACTATATCAATTGGTTTTATGACTTAATATGAGTCGTCATGTTGCAAATTATTCAACCTTTTGGTTTTGAGTTCTATGTTTTCAATGCCAACAAATGCATTTGATTGATGTGTAAGAAAAACATCTACACAATTTGAAAACATCTTTCTACAAAATTTTGTATAGCATTCATATAAGTTTTCAATAGATATTTATGGATGGGTCTAGACTCAACAGTCCTAGGAGGAGGCGATTAATGAATGTAGAGATGATGGAAAAACTGGCGAGAGATAGCAACAAAATGTATGACGATGTAACTTCACACAAAAATGTGTAATTTGTTTTCCTTTGTTTTAATATTTGAAAAAATCACCTCCAGTGTCAATATGTAAGCATATTTTACCTCCCTTTCTCCTTATTTCTACTTATTTAAATTAAAGGAAAGATAAATTGAAGATCTGCAAACATAATCTTAAGTCTACCAAATCCCTCCAAGGATGATGAAACTGTGCAAAAGGATTGGAAACGAAACAAAGCAAACGCACTGAATATCCGGGTCAAAAAATTGTCCTTAAATTGGAAGAAACAAGGCCCAGTAGTATGGCTGAGACAAATTGTCTTTCAGTCGGCATGAGGGGGGTAACCAAATTATCGTTGCATATTTATGCAAGGCTTAGTCAAATTGAGGCAAAGTAATAAAACACAAGGTAAAATGCAGCTTCAGAAACTAGAAATTGGACAATTTTTGGCAGTATTACAAACATGATCTGTCATTCCAATTTGAACAAAATCAACCGATTTTATATCTCCACCTAAGAAAATAGCACTTTTCAGTAAAAGGATAGCAGTGACATTTTTAAAAATATGTTTACAATGCTTAGCCTCACTTCTGACTGAAGGTTATTAAATCTCAATGTATTAATTTTCCTAAGAAAAGGGACCGGAATATAATGTCCGGTGTTTCTTTTAGACTTCCCTCATACAGATAATACTTGAAGCAGGAGTATTAAACTCGATAACACAATTGATTGATTCCTGACAACTTAAAAAAAAAAGTAAAAGAAACTAGGCAATAATTTTACTGCTGTCCTTAGAGAATCTGACCCACTAAAACTTTCACCATTCTCCACTTCTAAGAATGAATTTAATGGCTGCAATTGATAGAGCCCCCAGGGGTTCCTCGGAAATTTTGATGCAGGCTACAATTAAATGAAACACTGTATAGATAAACTGTTTAACTGAGAAGCTGTGTCTGTAGAATCAACATTGAACACACAAGAAAAACAGAATGAAACAAAAGAGAAATCCAACCCAAAATATTATCTTCTCTGCTGGATATTTTGGAATCCAAGGAGTCCTCAAATTTAGAAAAATGTAAGATAAAGGGATATATTTGAAGTAATATAACAAGGTGTCACAGTACTGTCAATCTCTCACGTGTTTTTACTTGGTTGTTTAAAGTAACCTTGGCTATTCCTATCTTGTACGCTTTGTTTAAACAATTTTGATGCAAAAAAGAACTTTTTTGGGGCATCAGAATATTTGTGCAAAAGCTTTAAAGCCTACAGCAATCCTGAAAATGCAGGAAATATATCTTACCCTAATATGGAGTGATTATCAATTTTGACAATTCAGTCACATCAGCCCGATATCAAACAAAATAACACTGGGGCTATCATTTAGTGTCGATATTTGATACTTACACAAAAGTGGTTAATTTTGAGTGAAGTTAGCATTTCTATTTCTACACGTTTCTCCTTCCAACCTAAATTTTAAAAGTGTTAACGAGTTAAAAACAAATTTTAGAATGCAACGTTGATGATGACCACTCTTCAGAGCAGATTCAAATTATGTAATATTTATCCATTTGTTTTTATCATTATATATTTCTTTTTTTAATTACACCTCAATTACAAACCTTTCTTTAAAGGTTTAATTTGAATAATAACCTGCACAACGAGATTTTGTTTAAAAGGGACCACCACATCTTCAACATCAGATCAACTTTTGGCTGAAGAAGTCCATCTGAATGGAAAAGCATTTCATAAAATCAACATTTGAGCAGTGTTAGGAACATATCAATGTGCAAACACAGATTCACAGGAGAAATAACGAGAAAGATGAAAGGAACTTTCTAAGAAATGAAAAAGAAGACGAAAGAAAACTTGCACCATGGGATAAGGAAAAATAAAAATTATTAAAGTATCAAAAAGCTATTTCTATGGGAACATGTAACATCGGGACTGGCGACGAATAACTGACCGTTTGATGTTAAATTTGCCTCCTGAGTTTCAGAAGGTGAGGAGAAGGCTTTCTTATCAACAATACTGGGTGCAGGAACTGCAAGTCCCCCGAAAACGAAAGCATGATAGGGGTGTAAAAAAAAAGAAAAGGAAAAAGTCAGGTAGAAGGAAACAGAACAGGAATCAAAGTAAGAAGAGAATTTTGTGGAAGACTAAACAGGGAATATTTTTTAAACTTGAGCATCAATAAATATACATCGTCATGGTGACTAGGAATGTGCTAATGGAATGAGAAAAAGTTGAGATTCTACAGAAAATTTAATCTTTAGGAAATGTTAGTTTAGAAAAATTGTTGGATTTGTTTCATTTAGCATATATGATGTTTAGGATTGTTTGGAGGTTTCAAGTTTGTATGTCTCGGTTTGAAATTATTTAGATGTTTTGGTTTCAGATGACTAGTACCATTTGATACTTTTAGCTCTGTCTCAATGACTAAACACTGCTCATAGTTACACAAATTTGCCTTGCTGCATTTGCTAAACGACACTTAATATTCCCTGTTCTAGATAGTGTCATTATATTTATTAATATCATATAAAATAAAAACACTCAAAATATTTCTCCTGTCTTTACAGCGGTGCGTTAGCAGTGAAAATTTTGACAGTAAACCACAGAAGAATTAAGACCCCAACAATGAATGAAGACATACAGAATGAACTTTGACCTCAGGTGAGGAAAGGAAGTGTTCAATATCTTGCTAGAGAGACTTATATAAATATGAAGTCTTTGAAATACTCAAAATAAGGCTTTTATTTTGTAAGCTTGAAATACTATTTTGTTTTTCACCTGAATTTTGTCACCTGTTTCGAAGAGGAACCTAGAGGGTCAGAATTGTAGGTAGTACTCAAAATTGTATTCCTGCATGTTTGCCTGTAGTGATTCTTGCCCGGTTGGATTCTTAAACTAACTTGAGACATTTTGGAATCTACTGTATATACACTCTGATGCAAACTTAGGCACTGGTACTCACACTAAAATGGCCTTGTACTCGAGGTACTCATATCACAAGGAATTCAAATTGTACTCATGGGACTCATGCTGATGAACTTGTACTACAAGTCTGCTTGAGGTGTTTTTTAATGAGCTAACTCAACAAAATATAGAGATGAAAGGACATCCTGGGGTTCAAATCAATACTTCAGAAATCAAGCCAAAGGTTAAAACTGGAATTAGTCTAATATCAACATTTTACCGTATTTACCCTTCGAGGCAATGTGCAAGATTACATTAAAAATATACAAAAGGATTATAAACATAGTTGCACACTATATACTAATATAGGGTATTGCCCATCATGTCAGCCATTGTAATTGTTGCTGATAACGGACAACCAAGGAACGAAACTGTTCATGAAGCATTTCCACTCACTGGACGCAAATAACCTAATCACATAAACACCAGCATTTGGCTGGCATCTTGCTAGATTAACATACAGTTGCTGCGGAAAAGTTGTTGCCGAACACATTGAAATGGATCACAAAACTAAAGCAAAGAGGAAAAAAACACAAAACTAAAGCAAAAAGGAAAAAAACACTAACAGTTCCAAATTCATTGACCATGGCCTAGTTGAGTTCATGTCAATATGCCATTATGAATATTAATTAAAGCAAAGGTTTATCACAAAACTGTCCAAACAAGACTCCAGAACTCTCAAAACAGTGCTGACGTGTCTAAAACTCAATTTTTATAACTCTGCGATCACTTTCGCATATCTAGCAAATTGTTCACACTATACAGATCCCTTTAAGCAACAACAGCAACTTAAATCTATCAGGCAAAGGGAAACCAACTTTGTATTCAGGCATCTGTAATGGCACTAATTCAACAAACATAGACTTACATCTGTGTTGATATCTCTGTGTATTGACAAACATGTCAACTACAAACAAGGCAACCATATATAGTACACATAGACTGATCTAGGCAGAAAGTATCTTGATGGCCTGACTCATTACGAAGTACTATTTTTTTCTCTTCTCATCTCTTAGATCTTTTCTCTTCATTAAAAGCGAAGATCACAATATTGACACCGATGTATAGTATTGGTACACAGATTGAAACAAAAAGCTGGCACAACTGACAGATTAGTTTATGTCTTGACCAAAGCAAAACCAGCAATGGTAACTATGCTATTAAAGCAAGCAGATTGTGTTTCAATATCCCACTGAGGTAAACAGCCCGGTCACCTGGTCGAAACTAGAAGTCAATGCACTTTATGCTTTGTATGAAATAATTCCACTTTATCAGGTGGTCGCCTATGGTATTTTATGCACCCCTGACGGCCACAGACTCCATTAACTGTGGAGATGTCAGAGACATTTCAGTCAAAGGTGGGACTAAAATTCCTCATCTATTTCACCTTGATAACCAGTCACTGCATTATGAGTTCAAATCAAGTTATAATGTGCGAGTTTTCTACTTGAGAGAAATCTGTAAACTGGTTTGCTGTACATCTTACCATTGGGGAAACACTTTCAAAATCTTGGGAAGCATTTCCAAAATCTATTGAAATCTTTGCACTTTTTTGAGAATTGGTGACACAAGTCAGGATTGTTTTTTTGCACAATGTTGTAGATAAAAGAGTAAAGGTTTACAGTTCTTGCTGTAGATCACTGATCAATCAATCCATGATCAATCCAATCAATCCTGTGATCAATCAATCCATAGCTGTCATGGTATGGAGCCAAAGAGAGAAGATTTTGTCACAGCTCTTTAAACAATATCTTAATGTAAACAGCGACATATTTGTTTTGCTAAAGTAACATGTTATGTAACAATTGACATGAAACTGAGCCCAATGCCATCCTTCCTAGCTTTATAATACACAGTACCATCCCACTGACACCCCTCCCTATATCTTACTAAATGAGTGTTCCTATAAAAGAAAGACTACGAAAGAAAAAACTGCCAATGATATACAAAGCTACAACCAGTTGACCTTCAGTACAACCTTGCATATATGATTTATTTAGACTTTAAGACATACTCTACAGTAGACAATAACACTTTCTGAAGTGCAAATTCAAATAACTCCCATGTAAGTGTAACCATTCCAAATTACTGACAGCCTGTGAACAGTATTTCAAACTATCTTACAAGGGCTGTATCATAAATTTGTTTGCCACAAGCATAGGCTTTTATATACCATTAACTCAATGAAGCCACTTTCTTCTCTTTCCATGAAAAAAGGATTGTCCTGGAAATTAAGACATCAAAATCTAGATATTTAATAGCTCAAATCCAAGAAAATCCTTCACATATACTTTGGAATTTAATTTGCCACGAATGAGAAGATGCTAATAGCTGCCCAAGATTCGAACAAAACAAGCCAAAAAAAAAAACAGTAGCCATTATTAACATTCATGCAGAAAAAAGAAACTTAACTTGAAGACTTTGTAACATTTTCAGCCAAGGTGCCAGTGTTACAATTTGTATCATGTCCAACTATGACATGCAAGTATCCGAGGCAACAAAAAATATGAATAACTGCTGATCATTTCCGAAGCCTGCAATGTGACAATCATTTCACTTAATATCACAAACTGAGAAAAAACTTGAAGGACAAATTTTCCAAAAAAATCTGATGAAAACCTGTCTCATCACTTTAGGGGTCAACTTTAACAAAATTTATGTAATTTTGTGCCCTTTCTTTCATCCATTGATCATCTCCTAAAAACTCTTCATGAAGCAACTTATGTTAAGAAGACAAGTAGCATTTATCACATCTATCAGGTTACCAAAAACAACAAAGATTTGTCTTAAATTAAATGGCAAATGTACCACTTCTTCCACTGTCTCAGGACAGTTACCAGTCGGAACCTTCTAAAACCTTTTTCTTCGTCTCATTATTTACTAAATGGTTATTGAGCTTTAGGTATGGACACACACTGATGTGATCCAAAGAAACAGAAATTTGAAGAGCTTATCGTGACAAGGAATGACTGTAACCTTAGAATGCTATGCAAAATGATCTCCAAGTGTATTTGCAATTGGATCCATGCATGGTATCTAAGGAATAACAACCCAGAAATAAGCTGTGTATGATGGCAAAAACCTTGAGCCACATCAATCGGAATAGTAAGGACAAATGTATCATTTGAAGTACAGCTTTTTTTTCACTGACTTTGTATGTTTCTATAACTACTTTGATATGAACAGCCCATGTCAATGCAAGAATTAGCTTCAATAACAAAGTTTTACAACAAATAATTTATGTAAAAAATATTTAAAAACCTGGAAAAGAGGTACAAACTTCCTGGTGATTTTTCTGCATGCAAACTTATACAAATGTGACTATCAAAAGTTTCTGGGGAAACAAACTCTTTAGTAAACTGCAATCAACCATAATTACTTTTGATCGAGTTAACATAGTTAAGTAATATTTGATTTGATAGAAAGAATCATAAGTGGGAGATGCTGTATTTAAAGGAGCACATTGTATTGAAAAGGTGCTTACTGCCATGAAAGGAGTATAGTCAAGCTTGAATCACATCTCAGATTTTGAACTTGAAAGTTTGTTCTAGATCCCTGTTTTAGTTTAGATGGGGAAGTAAGGTACATCGGCAGTTTTAGTTTATCAATCACAAATATGTACATCACAATACATCATTGTATGGAAATGATTCTGCCAATATGATATTTTAAGTTTTCAGTTTATTAATCAGATCTGCCTGAAACCTTCTTGATTTCAGATCTCCAGGCATTTATCAGATACTACATATCATGTGTTAAGAGTACCAATCACTATCTTATGATATTGTGAACATCAAAGCACTACAAGACATTCTTTGTTCTTTGATTCTTTTGTTTTCTTTTTTTCAATTGTTTGCATCATACAGTACCTTTGTTTTGCTCCATCTTTGTTTTTCCATTACCCTTGCTTCATTCTTGTCGAGCAAGTAAATGCAATTTGGGTTAATATGAAACAACAAAAGTGACGAGAAAAACAAAAAGTGACAAGAAAACACAAAAAGTGACAATTTCAAAAAAGGTGACAAGAAAAACGAAAGTGACAAAGTATAAACAAGAGTGACAATTTCAAACAAAAGTGACAAGAAAACGAAAGGGACAATTTCAAACAAAAGTGACAAGATAAAGTACTACAAAAAAAAGATTTTGCATCACAAACTGTTATAACGGTTTGGGTAAATTACATAAACATGACACATACACATGAAAAAGTCCAGGGAATAAGGTTAGTCTTTAGGTTCTAAATTTTTCTTTATCATAAAATCGTTAAGGAGAGAAGGTTCTGCGTACAAAGATATGCTTTTTAGTTGCGTAGCGTGACTTTAGTCACCTTGGGTAGTAGCATTTCGCTACGCTCTGCCAGATAAGATTACTCCATGGAGTCACCAATAGTGTTGCATGGTGTCCTAAGGGGTGTTATAAGGGGGTGTCATTAAGGAGGGTGTCACCAGGGTAAATACTAACCTTCTTGCGTGATGCAGATGGAGCCGCTACCCATCCCGACTCTGAGGGCATCTGCTCCTGCTTGGATGAGATTATCTGCTTGATTGACCGTCACGACTGGAACCAGAAAAGAGGGGTTACAAAGTCATCAATAAATAAAGTGACCTTTATTTTACCCTGCAGTGCACCATTACAGAGATGCATACCACATTCGTCTCATTTTTCATCTGAAAGTTTCATTTAAATATCTTTAAATGAAAAAGAGCAAATAAAATTGATGACTAGAATGAGATTCAAACTGTAAGTGACCTCTGGGATTGCATAAACCAATAGGTCAATCGTTCAAATCCCATCCTAGCCATAAATATCTCTGCTTTTGCCATTGTAAATAAATTCCCAGTTCAGTTTTTTTCCAATCTTTCATATTATACTTGTATCATTTAAATCTATTACTTGTTCAAGAGTGGAAAAAGTATTGGGCACCATTTGGTCAGCTAAAATATGTAGACCATTAAAAATATAAACTTACGTCATATCAATCAGCTCTTTTGAAAAAATTTTTTTTAACATTTTTGCTGTTAGTTTCAAAATCAAGGTGAAGTAAATAAATGGAGGGTGGCAACCAACAAAACAACAACTGGAAAGTTCTTGGTAAAAACATACCAGAAGAAGGTTCCTCTGGCTAGATGCGTATAAACAGGGATGCAAAGTAAAGAAACTAAAACAACATCTTCTATACCTATCAGGATGACGATAAACTATAGCAAATGATTCCCCTTCAAATATATATTACTGTATCGTGGTGTTGGGCAAAGTTAACCATATCAAAGATACAGAACTCTACAAAATCACTAAATCCCTTCCCAAGATAAGTATTTCATTCGTTGTAGTGCAAAAGACCCCTATACCACACAGGAGGGGATAAAATACACCCTTTGACAAATGATGCACTTTTGTGAAGAGAGTAGTAGTGTTACAAAACTTTGTCGTACAAAATATTTTGCGATCGGATTTCGCTTACGTGTGACATAAAAATGCGGCACAACATCTTCCCAAACTCCCCTTCAAGAAAACACAAACTTGATGTGTCTTTTTTTAAATTTTCAAATTGTTTTCCTTTGTTTGAGGCTATAGTGGGTCAAAGGTTGAAATTGCAGTGAATGGTGAGGAATTTCAACAGATGACAAGATTTTAATTTCATATCTTCAATACTTGATATCCCTTGTGAGGCTTTAATCAGACAAATAGTTCATCTAATGGGTAAATCAGGTACACAATTTATCATTTTCAAATAGGCAAAATTGAGTTATTTATGAACTGCCTTTATAACATGACATCCAGATAATTGTGTATACAAATTCATTAAATCTTGACATTTTCTGAATATCACAATATATCTTTTGAACTAAAGACTTAAAATATCCATCTTGTATTAGATAGGAATTTTTTTTCCCAGCATTCTCACCAAAGTCATGTAAATATTTACACTTTTACATATAATATTTTATATAATATAATATATAATATAATATAATATATATTATATATATATTTTTTTATAGATATAATATATTATATATAATATAATAAAATTATATCATATATGTAATATAATATATTTATATATAATATATTACACATATATTTTAAATATTTACACTTTTACACAAATAAAAAGAGTATCTTTCAGAAAAGTGCTGCATAGTATACCACTGGTCATCTGTTCATGATTTGTGCATGTATACTCACCGTTCCCTGCCACCACCTGGATTTCAGGGAATTGGCTCTTTATGTACTTTATCATGTCAATCTGGTAGACAGAATTACCCTGCGATGAATCCTAAACACGAGATGAAGAAGATGATGAAGAAGAGGAGATGAAGGAACAAAAACACATTGTTGAGGTCTGATACAAGAATACCATATAACCATTCAATACATTATTCCCTACCCCGTTCCCTTAATCCTCTGTTTGTCCCTCCACTGTTTATCTCCTACCTCTCCTCTTCCCCTGTTGGTTTCTTTCTTTCTTCTCTCCATTCCTTGTCTACTAATCCCCTTACATCTATCTCTTTGTGTTCACCATGCTCATTAACCTGTCTGTATTCTGTGTGTGTTTTTGTCCCTACTGTTAAATTGTTACTTGTTATTGTTACTAGGATCGAAACGTCGGGCCAACTTACTTTGACACATTTAATACATTAACGACACTGGATGCGAGCCTGTATTTGCGAAATATTTTCACGACTGAATAGTAAATCCTCAGCCATACCTGTGTAACAATGTTTTTACTTTTTTTTGTTTTTTATTTTTTAGGTGTCACCACCACTCACAATTGCGAACTGTGGGGCACATCGAAGGATCTTTATCACAAAATTGACACTTTTCAAAGGAGACTACTTCGTAATATTTTCAACATTAGATGGACCAATAACAATTGGTTATCAAACGATGAGCTCTACAATGAAACCAACCAAAGACCTTGGTCATCCATAGTCGCACATAGAAGATTGAAATTTTTCGGTCATGTAGCAAGACTCGAGGAGGACGCTCCAGCAAAGGTTGCTTTAAGAGAAGCATTGAGACATACTGCTAAACCAGTAGGAAGGCCCGTGACTACCTTGCTTGAAAAAATAAAGTCGCAGTTTAAAGGACGTTAACATTAACAATTTCGAGGAAGCAATAAACCTTGCGCATGATGGTGATACGTGGCAGAGGTTAATCACTGAGCATGTCGGATAGACGAGACTCGACTTACTACGGCTACTACCACCACTCACCAAAACAACGACATCAACTCCAGCCTGCACCAACAGGTGGAGTCTTTCCCTGTCTTCCTCGCGAGTACTGATTGCTGCTCCGACTAACAGTTGCTTCTTGGAATCTTTGGAGGCGAGGGGAAACTCTCTGTGCTTCTTAAGATCCGTTCTGGATATGAGTGAGACCAGTTGATCTTTCTCGTTGACTATGGGCAGCTTTCCTGAAGATGATGAATGCAAAATAATTCATTAATTAACACACCAAAAGATAATAAACTCTAAGAGGCAAATCAAAGAATTGATGCTTGCAAAGATGGCTTACCAGCTTTAGTTGCTTTATGTCAATGTAGCAAACTCTTGCTGCTAAAAATAGTCACTACATAAATCCCATCCATGGAGTAAGAAGGAAAAGGTAAAAGAGTACATTGATTATAATTATCAATGAATATTCATGCAATGTCAGCTCCTTTGTAAACAGTTATTAGCAGTTTGATATCTCCACCCAGTTGGGACAATTTTTTCTATACTGTAGTGTTATGTCCTGCATCAGAGCACTCGTATTGTCAGTACCAGCAGTATGAATATCATGTTTCTTGCAGATCAAGTTTAGGAACTGTTTGTACTGTCAATACCAGTGCTTTGAGAGCATGATATTGGAGTACAGTTTAGAAAGTTTTAGCATTAGGAAATTGTCCTAATTGGCTGATATCTCTACTGATTCAATGTATGCGAAAAATACCTCTGTTTAATTCCTGTGGCATTTATATAAATAACACTGTTTTGTTATCACGTTTTCATAATTTGTACCTTTCTTAGCGTGTTGCAGTATGGAGTTGGCTTCTTTTAAGGTGATATTTGACCTCCCAGTTACGAGGTCTTCTCGTTTGGTCATGACTTCCAACAGAGGAATTTCATATTTGTCTGGTTTCAAGAAATCGATGTCTCTAGCCGTCACAATTCCCAAGAGTTTTCCTCCAATGTTACCGGTATCGGTGATTGGAATACCTTAAAAATACAAGACATAAAAAATACAGATGGATTGAATACTCCATGAAAACAGGCTACATCCAGATGAGAGGATCGATAGAAATTAATTATTTCCTTTACTCTCTGTCATCGAGTGTTAGAACAACGTCTGGTCTCGTAGGAGCTGTGACTTATCAATCCACTCGATGGTATTCGGATACAAGTGAGATCTTCTCTGTTTCGATGCAAATTTGGCTACCGCACAGGGAGTTTAATTCAATTTATCCAGTGCAACTTCAAATGGAAAAAAATGGTTATACAAATGCAGAGAGATATGGCACAGTCAGTTTTTATTACAGTAAATCATGACGGAACACACTTAAGAAAACTCAAAAAAAAAATTATACAAAAATGTTACCATTATTTCTTGCCAAGATGATGATGATCTACTAAATACACATTAACTAGGTCTTGCTTGTATCTTCACAGAATTTTCAAAATTTATTCCAAAAGTCGGTCAAACCTTTTTGATCCACACACAAATTTGGATATAAACACAAAAAAATACTTTGGAAAGTCATCATAATCAATGACTTAAGACAAATTAATACACCTAATAGTATGGAATAGAGTAGGGTACAAGAAACATCCAGTAATATATATATTTAAATACTGAATGTAAAGGCTATTGTTTATGATCCCAATGCAACTTCTCGTGCCACACAAACAAACGACAAACTAAAATATTAGGTCAACTGCTTAAATTTAGCATCACAATGTGATGATCAAGATTTCAAGGACATTTTTAGCCTTGAAAGACGACTCCAAAAGGACCTCTATTTTGTCATGTATCGTATGTACAGTAGCACCATGAGCGGGCAGTACTGATTGGGCACTCTTGACACCATAGAAACAGAGAGAGAGAGTGCAATTGTTATGAGGAGACAGGTGAGGGAGCATAAAATATCTCACACAGTTGGCAATGACAGCTCCTACACTTAATATTACAGAATTCTCTTAGACTGGAAGTTTGCTCTCACTGACATGGTAACTCTACTCAAGATCCATATTTTGAAAATACATTAATCAGATTTTATAATATTCGCTTGACAACATCCCCCCCCCC